>JASPKZ010010328.1:0-78693 GCA_030220185.1 Diploptera punctata | reverse complement strand
ACCCTTATTTACATGTCAATGGAGGCATTTTTTAACCTCTACTGTAATTTAAGTAATTGCGTTGTGTTAATGTGTTGTCTCTTGGTAATAAAAATGCAAAAGTGTTTGTTGGTTTAATTGATTTTCCGCCAGGGAAATCTTCCTCTACCGGTTTAAATAATCCTCATAGAAAAAATGACATTAGGGAAACATATTTGTTTTGGTGTCCCCTACAACCTCCCAGAGTTTGTCGGTTTAAATAATTTTCACCCTGTATAATTTGTGGTTGTCTTTATAAAAAATAACTTTGATCTATATGGAGCAGAATGGTATCTTACCATCTTTATCTGATTTGTTTATTATATTTCATATTTTTATAACTTGTTAAGTACGTTCGGTATTCGAAATCAAACTGCCGTTTCCCTCGGCTCTAAAAATAAGACAACTCTAATTAAAGCAAAATTGATAATACAACAGTGTATTAAATCTAGTTTAAACCATCAAGTTCTGATAATTTTATATATCCATCACTCTTCCCATTAAATGTAAATTATATAAAGCCAATACAGTGTATTTGATAATATACTTTGTGTATATGAAATATTCTTAAGCCATAATACACTTTTATTTAATTCTGTGTGATGTTTATATTCACGGCTTAAGTAATGTTTTCTAGGGATCAACTTTAGTAAAAAAAAAAGTCTATAAAGTAAAAGTAAAGTGATCCCACAACAGGCCCGGAGGCCTTGGGGTAGTAGGAGGTTAAGGCTCCACTTTTTCTAGACAATCGGCACTTTATGTCAGCCGGGTTGTCAGCCCTGCGTGACTGCCGCCTTTACCCCCAGAACAAGCGTCTGGTACCCATTTCCGTTAGAGGCTGAGTCGACCCCAGGGTCATAGTGCCGCCAGAGGGTTTGGGTCAGTTTAATATCCTGACTCCAACGGGACTTTGAACCCTCGACCCTCCGGCTTTTAGCCCAGTGCCTTAACCACTACGCTAAGGCGTGCCCTACCCAAAAAGTCTATATATGAAGTAATAGTTATAGAGAAGCAATATTGGAATTTATGTCATTTGTAGAAAGAACAGACAATGACACATTTAAAAGCTTAACCCGGCAAAGCTTCTGACGGCAGATTGGAAACCGGGCCGGTTTCGATTACAGATAGCAAATATTGCATGATTTTACTTAATTAATAAAACTTAATTTTACTGAAACTCACTCAACTTCCCTAAAATTAATATCAGTACGAGCGATAAACTTGCTGTTTTTTCTTGTCCTAGCGTCGTTTAGAGAGGAACACAATTCACTTATTCATGATATGTAGGAGTTTATCTCTTAAGGCCGCAGTTGGCCTCATAGCAAAAATATACGAGATAGACAATATCGTACAATAGACAATACATAACAGGTAAACACACAGAAATTCTGAAGGGAATAGATCTCCTACTTCAGGAGAATTGACAGGATAAGTCAGTACCTGTAAGCTTTATTTTTCTGTAGAGTTATTTTGCATCTACAGTACTTTTGACACGTTCATATTTATTTCTTCGTACTATTAATTTTACATACAATCCTGTTCCACTACAATCCGTGACTTGAACTTCTAGTTCACTGTACACCCATTCAATTTCCTACATTTTTAACATGTTGTCGAGAGCATTCTTTACTCCTTTTTCCTAATATCGGATCCCATATGTTATGATGTGAGGCCTCTCTGAGAAAAAAAATCTACCCTATGAACCTATATGACATGTTAATAGTAAAAAATGGTATGTTTCACAGAAGAATTTTGAACTAAAAAAAAAGAGACAGGTTAAAGGAAAGAATCAAGTTATAGAAGGAAAAAAGATAAACAAATAAGACAATAACAAAATAAATAATTGAAAATTAAAATACTTTCGTGGTGTGAAAATATTTTATAAATTAAAATTGCCACAATAAACTTCGCCTAGATATATACACCACACGTACCAGTACCCTAGGTTTAAAAAGGTGTTTTATAGACTATATCATTGCCAAAGTAGTTTTCCCTTCGTTGAATATTCTAAACGATGCAAATCTAAGTACGATGTTAGTGCGTGACCTTTCTCTTTGCGAACTATCCTTCCACTGTCTCTTTTCAAAGCCGAAGAAATGCAATTTCTCCCAGAGTGTCGGCTAGCAACTCTCTGTATGCATCAACACGAGCGAACGGTCATAGCAAGTGGGTGTGAAATACTGATAGAGTCGTGACCAAGAATTTATTTTTTCTTTTCACTTCAAAGCAACACTGGGAGCAGATGTACAGGTGAAATATTCCTTTCTCTTCAACATCTGCATTCAAATTAGGATATATGGTTACTTGAAAATAATCTGTATCTTGTTTGTATAAATTGTACTTTTTAATTTGACAACTATTTAAATTCACCCTTAAAACTGCTGATTTCATTGGTAACACAAATCCAACCCCCTGTGCAGACTTAGTACTTAATCCCAAAGAAGAATGGATGATAGGATGAGGAGTCACTATAAAAGTTTTACAACTTGTTAAAAATTACTAAGAAACAAAGGTGGGTTAATATTTAAAAGTTTTTATTTTTATATATATATTTTTATCTCAGTTAACCTCTCGCCTTGTAATTACTGTTTACATGCTACGCAGGACTTACAGTGGCACGGTCTGTCGGGAGAGGGATTTTAAACTACGGATCATACACATACTTTTATGACCACACAAGGGTATGAAGGGCCTCCCCGAATGTCAGGGCCTCCTTCAAGTCATCACAACATTAAGACGAAATACATCGTTCACATACATATTCATACTGGACATAGCGAATGTGATAATTATGATTATTATGGCCATGTGGTGTTCGGGAACTGTTTGGACCTTAACGTCTCCTGATGTGTGTCTTACAGGTGAGGAAAATCCCGAAAAGAACGTTATTCATTTAACAAATTATAAGAATAAAATTGCATTCTTTATGGAATTAATTTAATGTATTTACAAGATAAGTATTTAGAAAGGAAGAGTTAAAAATATATAGACTTTTGTACCACTAACCCTCCATGGTATCTTTACCTTGTCGTGGTGGAGTGGCTTGCGTGCTTAAATGATCCTGAGAGCTATGCCGGCGATAGCATTGCTGCCGATAGGGTTACCCATGCCGGACTGGTCGAAGGTGCTAAGCCAGACGAAAAAAGTACCTTGGTCGAAAGAGTGACGATCTTTCACCGTAAAAATACAACCGTCAAGAAATGCGGACATGGGTTCAAGCCAGAGGGAAAACGCCCAGTTGGTGGACCAAGAGTGGGGTGGGAGAGCGGCATTGGCTATGATTTGGGGGAGGTGGATTGTACGGGGAATGATTGGGGGGCATTGGCTCGGGATAGGGATGTATGGAGGGCTTGTGTCCGCGCGGCCATGAACCTACGGGTTTGATAGTGCCAGTGAGTAAGTAAGTAAGTAAGTTTGTACCACTAAATGACTAAAGCTGTAATAAGATTGATATTGATCTTTAAATGCTTAAACATTTGAGGTTATAGCGTATATCTATCATGGAATCTAGAACTGTACACAAGATTTTAGCAAAACTTGAAAGATAAAGAAATAAAGAACGATCTAGAACTAGTTTATTAATTTTTTAAAACTGATTTAAGAATTTGGAATCGAAGAGGTAGAGGAAAAAACAGAAGGCATATAGAACTGGATATTAATGCAAACGCTAGCTACACTAAAAGAGCGCTATACAACGAATAAAAAAATATTGTTTCATTTTGGGCACATACATTACCATTCCATTCCAATACTGCAATTTGATCTCTCATCTTATAGGTACTTTTTCGTGCTACACGCTACCAAGGCCTTACAGGAACCCGACCTGTCGGAAGTTTTTTTTAAGCGCGATAGGCCTAGAAGGCCCTTGGCCTACCATCCGGCTGCTGGCCTCACATCCACATGTGATGATCACAGAGGTAGACGATCATCTAGCCAGTATAGGGATGACACGTGGTCAGCATATCGGGTCCCCCAGCCGTTCTAGCTGGTCTTCTCAATCTGAAATAGCTAGTTATTGTAGCTACCCAAATTCTTCACGATGCTGGGTAGGCACCGGTCCCATACTGGCCGAAATTCCGTGAGAAAATGTATTCCCCCTGGGGACTCGAACCAGCACAAGTCCGTAGCTCTGCTGCAAGGCTTTCTGACTTAACCCCTCGGCTACGGCGACCTGTCGGAAGAGGGATTTTAATTATCGATCACACATACTTTTTTGACCACACAAGGATATGGGGGTCCTCCACGAATGAATGATCAGTTTAATATCAGGGCCTCCTCCGAGAGAAGAAAACATTAAGACGAAATACACTTACAATTACAAACATTCAAATTCTAAAACCTATAAATTCAATTAGTTCCGGATTAAACTAAGTAGGCCTACAAATGATTGCTTTCAACATTTTCTAACGAATATTTAATTTAGCTTTTAACCTCATAAGCTATTAAGTATGAATAAATATTTTTACAAATATCTAATAATTAATAATGATGAGTGGTATAAACAAGAACTCTCACTAGTTTCAATAAACTTGTAAGGGATTTCACTTTTTCCTTAATATGAAATTTGCGAACTCACTGCAACAACATGAAATTACTACACTTTCTATTTGACTAGATAAAATAAAAGTAAAATCAGCATCTAATTCGTAATTTGTTCTTATCCGAGGAGTCAGTGGACAATAATACTGAGTCAAAATATTTCTCCTGCTGATATAAATATGTCCTAGGAACAATAATCACAACTTGGAATGAGTGCACAAAGAAATTAAACATAGGCTCAATTATGGAAATGCGTGCTATTATGCATTTAGGAACAATAATCACAAATTGGAATGAGATGCACAAAGAAATTAAACATAGGCTCAATTCTGGAAATGCGTGCTATTATGCATTACAGATACTCTTGATGTCCCAACTCCTTTCAAAAAACGTTAAACTGAAAATATATAAAACTATTATTCTACCAGTTATATTATATGGGTGCTAAACATGGACTCTTACTTTAAGGGAGGAAATGAGATTACGAGTTTTTGAGAATAAAGTTCTTAGGAAAATTTTTGGACCAAAGAGAAAATGAACAGACAGGTGAATGGAGAAGACTACATAACAATGAACTACATGGTCTTTATAGGAAGCCAGATTTAATAAGAACAAGTCTCGTAGACTGCGATGGGCAGGACATGTTGCGCGTATGGGGAATGAAATACATGCATGGAAGCTTCTTGTAGGAAAGCCAGAGGGAAAATGCCCAGTTGGTAGACCAAGAATGAGGTGGGAGAATAACATTAACTAGGATTTGAGGGAAGTAGATTATACAGGGAATGATTGGAAATCATTAGCTCAGGATAGGATATATGGAGAGCTTATGTCCTCTCGGCCATGAACCTACGGGTTCGATAGTGCCAGTGAGTAAGTAAGATATAAATGTATCGTATATAGAAAATTTAAATACCCAATCCAAATCTTTCGGAGTCATCTACATGGATACAGATAATATTTAACTTCACAAAATAATAGTTTTATTAGCCACATTGCTTTGATTTCACATGTTTTTTTTTTATAATATAAAACTAGCTATCTTCACTAATTTCTTCTCTGAAACACATAAATGTATTGGCATGCAAAAGTATGAACGTTATATTATTATTCTTAGTTTATGTTTATTAGAGAGCCTATGATTCTCAGAAAAAAAAAGTATGTAATGCCAGGAAGGACTGCTTCCCTTTGATTTTAGATATAATGAAGTGAAGAGGAGATTGTTTACTAACAAATTTCCAAATAATGTTTGACTTCAAACCGATACACCACAACCAGGAAAAGGCCATCAACTCGATGAAACTGGAGTTTATTATAATAAAAAAAGAGACAGTTAAAAATACAGGACATTACCCTAAATTAAGAGAATGAAAAAACAGAAGAATAAGAAGTACTAATGAATCTCAAACTATTAACCAAATTTTTATTTCTAAGTTCATATTTCGAAATTGCATTATCGTATTTTACCTAGAATCAATTTTAAAAATTCAATATCCAGAACCACAAATCATAATTTTTTTCACAATATCACCCAGCAACATTACTTTAGAAATAATAAATTCACATGTGAGACAAGAACTTTATATATATATATATATATATATATATAATTACAATTATTGTTAACTGTATCATAAATTAAAATGAAATTTTATTTGATCGGGTTTGCTAAGATTTGTGTAAAACAATTAAGAATTGTGATATATGTATTTTAGTAATCTGACAAATGTAAGTATAACATTTTTTATTTGATAAAATATGTAAATTTTAATTTATCGAAAAATAAATAAATTGAAATAATTACTTTTGAGAAAATATTATGGAAATTCTTATTCATTAACCCTTAAATTCGTAACGTATCCTTTTAGATACATCAGTTGGTTTAGTTAATTTAATATTATAAATAAATCAGAAGAAAACTAATAAAAATAAACTACTTAATTATACAATATACCTAATAATAACAGTTATACAAGATTCCGTTTTCACTGTGGTCCGCCATATTCAAATATCTAACAGAAGAAAATTGTGTTTTGCCAATTTAAGGGTTAAAAACGAAAGTGATTTTGGAACTAATTTAATATATTCTTGGCTACGCTGTACACTACATTTTTAGGAGGATAGCTTTTTTTTAATTGCTGACTTTTATAAGATGGGGTGAATAAAATGGAGCGGAAACATTGCTTTATAGATATGTTGTTACAGACATAGTGGAATTTGATGTTACGAGAAAATAATCTTTCACAGTTTTGATTGAATTGTAGATGTGCCCATGTTTTTGTCGGTAAACCTTGATAACGCTACATTTTAAGAAACCGTTAAACGTTTTATGTTATCCTGACATTTCATCTACATTAAAATAGTTCCGGAACTACTCGTACTTAGAACAGAAAACCACAAGAATTAATTCGGCACCAACTTCTTTCGGCAATAGTATAATATAGCTCATTTGCTGCAACAACGTCATAACTCAAAAAACATAGTTTTTCAGGAGAAGCATTTAAAGGTTTGAAATCCATATACCATCGCCTGTATTTGTCATAAATATCAAATTACTATACAAACTCATTGTATACAATAAGTTATGTCGTTCTTCCTGAATATAGAACTGAGGTTTGTCTTTCATGTAGTACCAATAACTCAAAATCGACAATTTTTTAGTTATGGCGTTGTTGCAGCAAATGAGCGATATGTTTGAAGATAGTTAAGCGAAATAATTGGGTCTCATTTTCAACTGTCCTATGTAAATGTAAAGTTTCGTGTTGATAATATTAATACATCCACAGCTAAACCTTGACACTCACGCAGTCTGTATTGTGTTCATCCTGTGTATTAGATTATGAGACAAGTGATTAAAGAATAGGAGCTGTTAATATAAGTTTTTATGTTTTCATAACATGAAGTCATAACATCTAATTGTAGGATTAAAATAATCTTAAACTCATGTATGTAAGGAACATATAGCATACTTACTCACTTACTTACTTACTCACTGGCACTATCGAACCCGTAGGTTCATGGCCGCACGGACATAAGCTCACCATACATCCCTATCCTGAGCTAATGCTTTCCAATCATTCCCTGTATAATCTACTTCCCTCAAATCATAGTTAATGTTTGTTCTCCCACCTCATTCTTGGTCTACCAACTGGGCGTTTTCCTTCTGGCTTTCCTACAAGAAGTTTCCATGCACGTCTTTCATTCCCCATACGCGCAACATGTCCTGCCCATCGCAGTCTACGGGACTTAACTGTTCTTATTATATCTGGCTTCCTATAAAGACCATGTAGTTCATTGTTATGTAGTCTTCTCCATTCACCTGTCTGTTCATCTCTCTTTGGTCCAAAAAATTTCCTAAGAACTTATTCTCAAATACTCGTAATCTCCTTTCCTCCCTTAAAGTAAGAGTCCATGTTTCGCACCCATATAATATAACTGGTAGAATAATAGTTTTATTATATTTTCAGCTTAACGTTTTTTGAAAGGAGTTGGGACATCAAAAGTCTCTGCAATGCTAATAGCATGCATTTCCAGAATTGAGCCTATGTTTAATTTCTTTGTGCATCTCATTCCTATTTGTGATTATTGTTCCTAGGTATTTGAATTCAGCCAATTCCTCAAAATTCCCTCATTTGTCATTAGCTGTCCATTCCATTATATAATGTATTTCTACGTGTGACCATATATTTACTTTTACTGATATTTACTTCCAGTCCCAATTTCTTAGTGTTACTCAATAGTGTGTGCGTGTTGACCTTTAGTATCTCCTCGCTATCGGCCAGTAGTACATCATCAGCATAAACTAACAGCTTATTAATACCATTCAGTTGTAAGCCTTCCTCATTCTCTAAAGATTTAATGGCATGCTCTAGTACAAAATTAAATAGTAGAGGAGATAGTGCATCTCCTTGCTTCAACCCATTCTGGATTTCAAAAGTGTCTGAAAACTGTTTGCCTACACGCACCTACTCGTTGAGCCATTTAGACACATTCGTATAAGTCTAACTAAACTTTTTAGGAATTCCGAACTCCAGCAGGATACTATATAACTTCTCCCTCTTAATTGAATCATATGCTTTTTGGAAGTCTACGTATAGTTGATGTACAGTACCATTATATTCCCATTTCTTTTCTAAAATCTGTCTTATACTAAAAATCTGATCTGTTGTAGACCTGTTTCTTCTAAATGCACATTGATGATCTCCTA
Source organism: Diploptera punctata (assembly GCA_030220185.1). Taxonomy (NCBI): domain Eukaryota; kingdom Metazoa; phylum Arthropoda; class Insecta; order Blattodea; family Blaberidae; genus Diploptera; species Diploptera punctata. The sequence goes on along the minus strand of JASPKZ010010328.1, from coordinate 69,932 downwards.
GAATGTCATCAATATAGGGAGTAAGTCTGCTTACTAATATATTTGTTAGAATTTTGTACGAAGTTGAAAGTAATGAGATGCCCCTATAGTTGTTGCAATCAGTTTTATCTCCTTTCTTATAAATTGGTACGATAATTGATTCCTTCCATTCATCTGGAAGAGCTTCTTTTTTCCCAAATCATACTAAGCAAACAGCGTATCTTGTCCATCAATTTTTCTCCCCCTGATTTTATCAGTTCTGCTGGATCTCATCTGAACCTGATGCTTTATACATCTTCAATTTTTCAATTGCCATTTCAACCTCTAATGCACTTGGCCTGCGACTAGCATTTCTGCTGTCTGTAACTTATCCTCCTCAATGTCCTGTTCTGTATGTACATTTAATAGCTGATTAAAATAACTTTTCCATCTATTTAATATACTCTTGGAATCTGCAATCATATCCCCATTTTCATTAGGAACATATAGCATAAACTTTCTAAATTGGAATGTTTACCTAAAATTATTTTACATTTGGAACATAAATGTCCATATAATAAAAAGGCAAATTGGTGAAAATATTTTATAACGTAATAAAATGAAGTAATAATCTGGATAATATATTTTGCTTAAACGTTTTCTTACATTTTTAAAAATATGTTGTTAATTAAAACTTTGTTGTGGAATTAATACTATCAGTGGTTCAGGTTCAAATTTTTATCTAGTAATGACAAATTCATTGATTGTTATGATTTAAATTCTAGTCAAAGGTTAGTGCAATAAGTACCGTATTATACATCATAATTTTATGACTAAAAAGAAATTCGCACCAAAAATGGTTAAATAGTTCAATATTAAAATTAAAATAATTATTCGAAAAGTTACAACAACAATAATAATAATAATAATAATAATAATAATAATAATAATTGTTATAAATAATGTATAGTTAGTGTATTTTTCGTAAGATATATTATCTTTTAATTGGTTTTATTACTTTCTATTCATTAATAATATGATTAATACACTAGCATCCCTTGTCTTTGTCAATTGAGATTATTCATATAAAAATATTCCAGCGTTAAGATGTTCATATTTTAATTAGCTCAAGATGGCAGCATTGGAAAACTTGTCCAAATGAACGAATTAAGGTTAAAAGTAAACAATTTAAGCACGAACTTTTGACAGTTTTGTTAAAATCTCTGAACGCAGTTCTAAGCTATCTACTACGTTCAGTCGTGGCAGATACGTTTTAGTATATTACGATGGAAGGTTGTACATTATTTTTGCGCGATGGTGTTTTGAAAATAACAAATAGTAGTAAAATAATAACATTTGTTGGAAATACATGCGTTCATTATAAATAATTGAGTAACGTTAACAGTGTGGGCAATGTTTATTAGTTGAAAGTACAGGAGGCCGTGAGACCATTATTATTGATAAAATGGCCACAAGTACGTATTTGTTTTATATTGTTTAAAATAAAGTCCAGTTCATTTAAAATGTAGTGATTTGTTTCATATAATGTATATTAACACTACCTTACGGATATGTTTTGTATATACATTGTACGTAGTATAGGGCAGTGGTTTTACTTCCTGCACGTGGGTATAAAATATAATAATACAGTATAGTTATTTAAGTTGGCAATCCCGAAATGTAGGAAGTTGAGTTTTCAATCATAGTCGCCATTGCTGTAAGTACGACAAAACGCACTTTGCGCAAAAGTATTTTTTAAGGTTTCGTCAATTTTCTCCTAGTTTTCTATTGGCGCGCCATGGCGGTCATTTTTTATTATGGCACTTGGGAGTCGTATTTTGACGTTTATCGAACTTTGATAACTTCTTCTTCTGGGGTGAAGAATACGACGATATGGTGCAATACCCAAAAGTCTTAAATCATATAACTTTGCCTTATTGTTTATAAAATTTTACCTACTATCGCCGGTGAAATTAATATTACATGGATGTACCGAAACTTAGAAATGAAGCACACACGTCTCTGGTAGTTAAGTTTTGAATACAGGTTGTTTTCTTATATCTTACTTTAATCTCATAAATTATATTTCAAATTATATCATAAGTGTTACAAAATATTATAAGAGTTATTTGGCTCGCACTCTGTGAATTCGATCTAAAATGTTTCGTGGATTTCTTGCAATATCCGCGACACACTTATGTTATAGAAAATTGTTAATTTACACAAAACATTTCAATTTTACATTAATACAACTGAATGTCTGAAGAAATAAACAGCATTTTCAACGTACTATTTTAATTAACTTCAATTCTTCCTTTAAAATGTTTCCAAATTTGTTATGCCCCACTTTACTTAAAATAAAGATAATTTTAATAGCGTAGATTAAACATGAAAGAGAGAGAAACTAAATATAAATAGAATAGAAATTAAAATTAGTTTTGGAGAACTTCTTTACAAAGAATAAAAGGAAAAAACAAACTTACGTATTTTAAAATAGGCTATATAATTACTTACTTACTCACTGGCACTATCGAACCCGTATGTTCATGGCCGCGCGGACATAAGCTCTCCATACATCCCTATCCTGAGCTAATGCTTTCCAATCATTCCCTATATAATCTACTTCCCTCAAATCATAGTTAATGTTATTCTCCCACCTCAATATAATATTCATTTTAATTTATTTAGAGTAAATAGATATAATAATATCCTCAAATTGTGTCCAACTCAAGGTCGAGTCGAGGGATGAGATGAGATGACCCACCAATATTTATTGAGGTCTGTGAACTATAAGGGTGCCGCCCGATCATGTCTGACGCAATCGTCACAGGGGCGGATGAACGAAATAAAACGGATGAGAATGGAAAAATGGTGGAATGATATTTGTGACAGAGGAAAACAAGAGAAACCCCATTTGAAGTAAATCTTTACAAATAATTGAATCATTCAGAATTACATAAAAAGATGTGTGTATATATATATATATATATATATATATATATATATATATATATACACACAATTATAGCCTTATATAAAATAAGGAAAACTATATTTCTTAATTAAACAAATCCAAAAGTAAATACATGTTGTATTTAAAATAATTGCTAAGTTAATGGATTTCTAGGAAAGTATTAAAAATAATTTTAATTTATTTTAACTCTGGACGATTCAATTAGGAGCGGCTGAGGAAGTGGCATGGATGTTTTAAAAAAGTAGAAAAACAGAAGTATAAAAAATACATTTATTGCCACCGTTTTCTTGCAAAAATATCACTAGGTAGAAATATATTACAAAGTAAAAAAAAGGTCTGACAAAACGTAAATTCTATGCGTCTAGTACAAACCCCTTTTGGTAAAACACGGCACAGAAAATGCCATGCAGAGTCAAGCCATTTCACGATCAGGCCTTATTCGTTATCATCCAAACGCAGACTTCTTGGATACCCGTAAAATCCATATATTTCGAAGTCAGTTCATCTTCCAGAATGTTGAATGTAGAGAGCAGGTCTTTCCATATGCATAATACATCTTTGGAACACCTACAGGTGCACAATTACTGTTCAAACAGGTTCCTGAATACCATCTGTCTCACTGTGTCTTTAGAATTCATCTGTTCAAATGAATGAAAATAACCAACGAGTGAAATTTTTCAGATGGAAGATGAATCAGTTCTTGTTGTTTCTGACTTCTTTGGTCTCATAGATGAAATTATCGTTGTATACGAGACCATGGTTTTTCTTTAATTTGATTCAAAATGACAAACGCATTCAACCATGTATTCGATTGGTTAAATGGCGTTATCCAGAGCAGTCGTTTAGTATGGTCCGCTACCTCCAGGAGGTCCGTAGCTAGAGGAAGGTCCTGAAGGTCCAGTACCACCAATACCACCTCCGTGACCACCTCCGTGACCACCTCCGTGACCACCGCCGCCGCCACCACCATGACCTCCTCCGATTCCACCTCCGTGTCCTCCTCCAAATCCACCGCCGCCACCGCCTCCGAATCCACCGCCACCACCTCCTCCGAAACCACCGCCGCCACCGCCTCCGAATCCACCGCCACCGCCGCCTCCAAATCCGCCGCCTCCTGCTTCCTTCTGTGTCTTGTATCTGATGAAGTATACTTCTGGTTTGCTGGGAACTGTGGGTGCTGGGGTAGGAATGCTGATTTCTGGAGCTTCTTCTGGTTTCTTGACCAACACGTAGATGAGAGTTTTCTGTTCGTCCTGAGGAAATTGTGGGATGACAGGTGCTGTAGGTGTGGGTGGAGTGGGTGCTTTAATGAAAACGATCTTGTAATGTTTCTGTGGTGGAGGGAGAGGAGCAATAGGTCTCGGTCTTTCGAAATGTGGTTCTGGAGGTGGTACGTGAACGTAGATGTGTTTCTGAATCAAGGTTCCGCCTCCGCCGAAGCCGCCGCCTCCTCCACCTCCTCCTCCGAATCCTCCTCCAAAACCACCGCCGAATCCTCCGCCGCCACCGCCTCCGAATCCGCCGCCTCCACCGTGACCTCCTCCAAAGCCTCCGCCTCCTCCGAACCACCTCCACCGCCACCTCCGTGACCTCCTCCAAATCCACCGCCTCCTCCGAAACTACCACCACCTCCGCCGAAGCCACCGCCTCCTCCTGAAGGAGCGCCATAGCTCGAAGAAGGTGGACTATAAGAGTAGCCGGCTTCTGGCCGGGCGTGTGCCAGCACTCCCAGTGAAGCCACTAGCTGCAAGACAATCCAATAAAATCCCTTATATTATAAGTGTTTTTTATATATAACTTGTGTAGCTATGGAAAAAGAAAAGCTTTCGTAAAATTTTGTGTAATTATAACATTAGAAGAAAAAAATAATTAGGTGTTTTCTTCTATAGAGTTTAGGCTAGCAATCAAACAATAATAAAATTAGCCTAGACAATCTATTAATGTGACAAAATCAGGAATTTGTCATATAAATTAAGTATTGTATCAAATATGTTTTTTTAAATAATGTACTGACAAAATATAAACTTTCATTATTAATAACCACTAAAAATGTGTTTTCATGTTTCATTAGTAATATATAATAAATAGTAATAACATTTATATTCCTTTCTTCAATTTTCTATTCGATTATTTCTGATTTCGGCGCTTTGCAAAACTATTAATATTGCTTACAGAGGTGAAACTAAGCCGGTATAATGTATGATTATACCCCATACGTCCCTCGTGGAGACATGGGTGCTCTCCTGGTGGAAGTTTCCTGACCAATGTTAAATTAGTTACCTCTATTTTACAGATGTCAGTGATTGGTATATAGTCAACTTATCGACTCAAATAATATGAAAGGCAACTATGGTATTACTTGAAAAGTCGGTTAAATTTTGCTCCGATGCACTAATTTAGATATGGGATCAACGGCTTAAAATCTCTTACTGAAGATTTGTTCCTTGGATTTCAGCTATCCATAAACTAATGCAGCGCCCCTCGGCCGCGTTTGAACCCGCGACCCTCGGGACTGGAGACAAGTCGTTACAACGTGTCTACATTACAATACGTGAAATAATGTCAAAATACACTGAGAGTAACAATTTGATACGGTTTTCAGCAAAAGTAATAAATTTAAACACAAATATTGTATTGCAAAAAAGTGTATGCGTATTAATAGTAATCCGGACATCAGTGAGATAAGGAAATACGCCATATCAATATGAACTGAAATGACTGAGGTTTTAAAAATGTTCCTTTATTAGACAACTTTTTTTTCAGCATGTATTTATAATTTTAAAAAATCAGGTATAAGTGTACTGTATTACTTCGATCAGTATAGATTTAATTTTAATTAGAGAGCTTATAAATGGCTAAGTTACTTTCATACTTATCTCAAACGCCTGGTAGGCTATAATAAAAGCTGGGTTATATTTGACTGAACATATTGAGTACATAATGGAAACCATAATATATATATTAATTCTGCCCGAGGGCAGGTCTTTCACTGCAATCATAGCATTTTCATGCTATGCTTTGCAACTTTACGAGGGAATTATAGGTGTGGTAGCTTCCTGTTGCTTTCCACACCGGTGAAGGATGATGATGATGGCCGGATGACATTTGTCTCACAGGTGAGGAAAACCCCCGAAAAAACCTCACCCAGGAGTCTGTCCCGACCGGAATCGAACCCGTGCCCGCTGTGTGACAAGGCAGCACGCTACTCGAGACCACAGCGGCGGATATATATAATTTTACTTATTTACTTATTTATTTATCTATTTGGCATGACGTTCTCCCTCTCTCAATATTTCCCTATATTTACTTCAAATTCCACCACTTCATATAGATAAAACAAGCTTATTACATAAAGATATATTTTGCAGTTTGATTTTGAAACATACAGAATGCTAACAATAGAGACAATTTTACAAATATATTATCAGTGGAATGCAGGCTTTCACGGCCGGTAATCATGGTAATAAAAGATTCCGGGCTATGTGGCCGTGGTCTATAACTGGCGTTTCTTCCAGACGTTTCTCCCTCAACTGCGGAGGGCATCTTCAGTGGCGAGCGCTTCCAGCTGTTGCTTCCCTGTCGTAGACTCGACTGCTCGCCACTGAAGATGCCCTCCGCAGTTGAGGGAGAAACGTCTGGAAGAAACGCCAGTTATGGACCACGGCCACATAGCCCGGAATCTTTTATTACCAAATATATTATCTTTAATTAAGAAATTGTAAACGATAGTTTACTTGTCATTATTTACCAAATGAATCCTAAACATTAAATTTAGGTTTCTGATTATACCGAATAAAATTATTCGTTTTTTGTTAATTATTCAATTCTCACGTACATAATAAAAATAATACTAAAAATATGTCAAATCAAGATGTATTTATGTTATGCTAATTAATTCTTTTTTTCAGCATTGATTAACCGTTTAGACTACTTTGCAGACATATTTGTCATAAAATAAACCGCATTCATAAATATATATATATATATATATATATATATATATATATAAGTCCACCGCTGTGGCCTCGAGGTAGCGTGCTGCCTTGTCACGCAGCGGGTCCGAGTTCGATCCCCGGTCGGGGCAGTTTTTCTGGGTGAGGTTTTTATCAGGGTTTTTCCTCGCCTGTAAGACAAATGTCAGGAAAACTTTAAGGCCCAAACGGTCCCCGAAATCGTATGGACATCATGATCCTTATCATCATCATCATCATCACCATCATCCTTCACCGGTGTGGAAAGCAACGGGAAGCTACCACACCTACACAATTCCCTAGTAAAACTGCAAGCATAGCATGAAAATGCTACGATTCCATTGAAGGACCTGCCTTCGGGCAGAATTACTATGGATGGATGGATATCCATAAATCCTTGGAAAAAATAATTTAAGAGAAATAAAAAAGTGTAAAATAGATTATAGCAGCATATGAAAAGTATAGAATAAAATAATTTATTTTGACTTTTAATTTAAATGATGTATGTATGTATGTACCTCACACGTCCCTAGTGGCAACACGGGTGCTCCCTAACGGGAATTTCTTAACCAAGCTAATTTACTTACGCTTATTTACCAACACATGTCAACTAATGACATGTATTAAGGTATTACTTGGATGGATGAAGATCGGTTAAATTTTGCATAGAGGCTTTTTTATTCAGGCTTGTGGTTCTTTCACGAGCCTGAAAATGTTCATACTCGGGACCCACAGTTTAAAGTCCCTCCCGGAGGACTAGTCCCTCCTATTTTTCTACCCTAAAAATCTATTGACCCCGGCTGGGTTTGTACCCGCGATCCTCGGGACAAGAGGCAAGGAACATAACCACTAGACCACCGAGGCCGACTTTTAATTTAAGAATATATTACAAATATATACTTTTAGTATTTTTAGAGTAATTACAATAAAAATTATACAGAAACACGGTATTACTGTGACCTAAAAATTAGAAGATGGGAAATAAAATGAAGCCAATTCCATTTATATCACGTTCATAGAGTGTTTTTATTTGAGACGCTTGAATAAAAATCACAAAAAAATCAGGTTGTACAAACCCAAGATTTGAAGCTGGGATGTTCCATATGCAACTCTCATCTTTGGTGTTGCTTAAGTGAAAATTATTTCAAAAGAATACTATAATTCAACGAAAATAAAATACGATTAATTTAATGCGTTTGGTTACAAATAACTATAATCAAAACAGAGACAATGTTGGTATCCCAAATAACCGTTCATCCCATATAAAATCTAAAATGGTTATCAAGGTCATCCATAGGAGAATTAGACCTAACCGACTTAGTTTTATTCGCACTATCAGATGAAATCGCTTTAATCAACATCAATGCATCTCAACGGGCTTAATCGTGAGTGCTGCGTAATACTCGTACCGGTAAACTCAAAACTACACTTTACGAAGTACAACCTATGCACGCGGTCCGGGTACTACATTGCTAATAAGTTCAAGGACGAGCGCAGGAGTCTTGACTTGCCTAAAATTATTTTTAAAGTAATAATTGTTATTATTTTTAAATGTCAATATTTAAGTTCAATAAAATAGAGATTTAGTGTCAATTGCATTAGTTAGGTTTAGCTTCAGGCAAAGTTCAAGGCAATATAAAATCAATAGCCTAAATACTAACGAATAACAGGAAACAGTTCATTTAACCCTTTATCTTAGATATATGCATTTATAATACTCAAGTGTAAAGTATCGATTAGACGCATACCAATTGGACCATCGTTTAAGTGTTTGAGTTTTGTACATTCTTATACCTTATCTCTCAATTTACTTTATGCCAAATACTGCAATTAAATGTAATTTAAATTTTGAAGTGTGTTAGAATGTAATCACAATGAAGAGCAGTAAATAACTATAAAAGTAATGTATATATTAATCAATCTTGTCTGGAAGAATAGTTTATCAGGAAATTAATCATGGCATGGAGAGGGCATTGCAGCTATTTTCCTGAATAATTTAATCTAAAATCGAAGCTGGAGGCACATTTGCTCTCAAATTAAATTGCTATTAAATACACTATTTTATATGTGAATATAACTAAAAAATTAAGGATCTTTTAGGGAAATTAGTACATAATATTACACACAGTAATAGAATTAAACATTCTGATGATATGCAATCGAAGATCTTGTTCTTATATGACCTAAAGTATCGAACTTCTTAAATAAGACTAAAATAAAATTAGTAACCTATCATAATATGTGATTTCTTATACGGAGTGGAACAGAATTCTACCGACAATGTCACAGCTTGTTCAGTTACACTGACTCAGTGTTTTGATATAAGGAATCCATGATCTTAGGTTACTTATTTGCAGAGCGATGTGTTGTTGAAGTGTTTGATGTCTATCATGCCCTTTGATCTTATAACATGTACTCAGATAGATTACAAAAAACATTAAAATTATTTTAGATGATTCTTTAACTAGTGTTTTTTTTCTTTGCGATCTATCAGAACCCACTCTATAAAGGTTCAAAGAACATGTCTCCACATAACACATTGCTGTGTAATAAGTCATCTTATATCAAACTCTCAGCCAACATCCCTTGACAGCCTGTGGAATTTATCGTCAGAGTTCTGTTCCACATGTAGTCATATAAAATAGTCTAAGTTTATAATTAAGGGTATAGCTAAAAACTCTATAATTCTTTAAACATGAATGTACAATCCTGAAATAAATATGTTTAATTGATTCACCTGCCAGACTGTAAACATTACCCTTGTAATATCAGAAACACTACCTTTAAAAGGGTAACTATGGTGTTATGGATTTTAGATCTTAAAAGTCGCATAGCCCAACCAGGTTGAAGCTGTAAATTCTGATTTAATTGACGTAATACGTTACCAAGATAATATTATATTCAATTTATAAATGTACGAACAAAGGAGTTATGTAGTACTTTACCTACATCCAACAATTTCAGTGATGTATTTTCAGGGGAAACCTAAACACTTTAAAAGAGTTTTTCAGAGCTTACTAAATACTATACCTATTATTAACATAGAAAAATCTCCTTTAAACTAGACATTGAAAAAATGGTATATAGCTAAAATTTCAAAATTTGATTTAAACGCAACATTATATTTTAGTTATCAAATTCACAATCGAAGAGCAATCTCCAGCAGTAGGTAAGGAAAATGGTTTAATATTTAGAGTGGAGGTAGCACACATAAAACAAAAACATTTATATATATATATATATATATATATATAGTTTTTAAAGTTAATATATGAGGAATTATTTATCATTAAAACGAATTTCCACTCTAACAATTACATATTTTATAATACGAGTTCATGTGGGATAAAATGAACAACGGAATCGATAGATTCATACCGAGCACATGCTAAGAAAATATAGATATGACCGGATATAGACCCACTTCTTATCTACGTTATATACAATCAGGAGTACAAAAAAACCTATTGATAGATTTTTTTTTAATTTAGGAATAATTTTGGTCTTCCTTATTTCCTTGTTCTGTTGCCTACACTCTCCATATAGCAGATTATTTTCGTATAGTCACAGATCTAAAATATATCCCCAGGTATAATTATATTTCTGCTGGATTCATCAGAGTGATTATATTCCTATCATGGTCCAAATAGCCGTCAGTTTTATTATAATTTTAAAGAAAATATGATAGAATGTTTTCATTATCGCCTTGTTTTAAACAAAAATTTAGCCTTCCCTTGAATGTATTTGTTATTACCCTAAAAATTCAGTTATTCTCTGGGTCTCATATTTCCAATTTTGTTTTCAGGTCTTCCAAAAAATCTGTACGTTGTATGCCAAATATTCAATGCTCATTATATTCCTATCTATGCATTTTTATAATGCCGCTAATTCTAAGGAGTCTAACATGTGAAGAAATGTTAACCTATGTCACATGCGGTCTCTAAATAAAAATGCAGGATGTGTTAATAAAGTCTCATAGAATTTCAGAAGTTTATTATTTTGCACTCGCAAAATGTGAAATAATATTTTCGACATAGCATTGCTTGATTTAATTGCCTAAATTCGATTCTCTTTACAAGAAATTTATATGTTGTACTGAATCTAAAATTCTGGTTACTAATCAATAACTTTATCGCCAACTACCGCGAATTTGATGGCAAAAATGCCAGTCAAATGTATCATATAGGGCCTACGTAGAGGAATAAAAGTGACATTGGAATATAGACATATGATAAAAGAATTATATCTCGTAGCACAATAGGAACTTTAATAATAATAATGAGGTATTTTACGAAAGGCCTCACTACTATACTGCATTTAATCAGAACGTTTTTATCTTCTGAAATATTATGGAGATTTTATGAACATCTTGTATGTAATCCCTCCATTGTGGTTCATCGTGAAGTTACTACGGAATACTTTTTCTTATTTATCACAAAATAGAACGGCGTAGAATTCGCTGGGCCGTTTCCTCGAACTTACCACGAAGAGCTTCATGGCTGAAGTGTGTGGTTTGCACTGATCCCTTAAAGTTGTTGTTTTTCCGTGGAGGATGGATTGATGGAAACTGATGCTTGAACAGAGAAATGACTCGGTTTATAAAGGTCCCCCCTTTCTTTTGAGAGAAAGAGAATCTGCTGGCAGTGGGATGGTTCTCTTGTTTTCTCCCACTACTTTTTCTTTATGTACTGGTTTTACAAAGGCAATGCCTATAACAAGTACTATTGAAATGAAGTCTTTCCATGCACTTTTTTTTTTGTGTTATATTCTCACTGTCTTTCTCTTCGCATGGAATAAGTATCATAATGCAGTAAACGCGTATCAAGTTGAATGCATGATGTAAACCAATTTCCTGATGTACCACAAGATTCATTATGCATTTTCACAATTAAAAAATAATTACACGACTAGACGAAGAAAGTGGGTCGAGCTCGTCACAATGTAAAAGATTCAACAAATATCAGCATTCATATTTCTATCTGAAATTATATAAAAATATTGTTTTACGTGATAGTGCGTTTTGTCGTACTTACAGCATTGGCAACCATGATTGAAAGTTCAACTTCCTACATTTCGGGGTTGCCAACCTAAATAACTATACTTTAATAAAATAACAATACTGTAATATTACATATTACAAACGACGCGTGGGAAGTAAACCCACTGCTCTCTATGTTTACTACGTACAATGTATATACAAAAATATATCCATAGGGTAGTGTTAATATACATTATACGAAACAAATCACTGCATTTTAAATTAACTGAACTTTATTTGAAACAATATAAAATAATAAATACGTACTTTTGCCGCCATTTTATTACTAATTGTTCTCACGGCCTCCTGTAGTTTCAACTAATAAACATTGCCCACACTGTTAATGTTAGTCAGTTGTCTTATAATGCACGCAAGTATTTCCAACAAAGATGTTATTACCTTACTATTATTTATTTATTTTGAAAACACCATCGCGCATAATATAATGTACAACGCACACTTGTGAAGTGTTTTTACAGAATCTCGGAAATTAAAAACCTCACTGTCGCTCGGTTTCTAAACATTTTCCTCGCTTCTGTAAAAACCACTTCCCAACCTCGCATCATAATATACTATTATGTATTATTTAATAAAAATATGATCGGGAAGATTTCTATAAGTATCGCCATTTACATGTGACAATTGGAATCGTTTTGAAATGTATCTCTTACAATAGGGTGAGTTGGGTTGTGAGGGTTCTTAACACGACTATTTAACTCATGCCCCAAACGGGAGTCAATGAACAATCACATTTCAATGAATTTTGATTTACAACAAATCACAGTCGTTTTTCACATCGATTTTATCAATTTAATTTTATCACTTTAAAATCAAGCTCCTTCTTTTTAACATTCTGAATAGGTCAGACCATTATTTTGCAGTGACTGACTCTCTAAGAAATACGTTGAATATAACCATTTATATATTAAGATGTAAGAATTCTAGAATGCATGAGGCTTCCAGATTGTATATATATAGTAGAACGAATGTAAACAGATAGTGCTTGCGGGATATAATATAAAAACATTTGTAGCAATTGATTGTATAACAAAAAAAACCACTATACTGCACTTTTTTAAACGTAATATGTCCCAGGAATTTACGCTCCAGAAAAATATAGTTGACATATTTACATCATAGGACATCAGAAATTATTTAATATACAGTTTGATGTGTTTCATTTTTTCTCCACTAGGGTGCATTCTTACAATATTTCGATCCTTTGGCAATAAATAATATGATCTGGTTGCAGTGATGAATGAGTGAAACATAACAATCGTTTCTAATTTGTTATCAAGCATATCCGTTTACATTAAATATATAAATATTTCAAAATAACTACCGTATATTTAAATAATGATTTGTGAGTAAACAGCTTAATTTTATTCGTTAAATAGTCCTAATAAATGCCACTCTTGATTTTCAAATTCTCTAGATAAAGTCACTCCTCACTTCGTGAGTAGTGAATTTATCGATAATTTGGAAATCACTCGTGGCATTACTTGTGATTATATTTTATTTAAATGCATTTCTTAATGAAAAATAGGTTATTGTATTAATACTTCGACGTCACACAGCGGACACATTAAGATAGTTATTAAAACAATCAATTCGTTGTCCAACAAAACGCGCATTTAATCCGCTGTACTGCGAACACATACTGCCGGCTCCGTCACGCTCGCTTCTCATCACTGGGGTCCCGAGATCGAGTCTCGGTTACTGGATGTGGGTTTCGTGGTGGACGAAACGGACCTTGGGCAGGTTATCCTCGTGGTTTTCTCCCGTTTTCTTCTGCCACAGTTTCATTCCACCATTTCTCCATACTCATCTCATCCTTTCATTTCATTTAGTTCACATGCCCCTGTAATGTTGCGTCAGGCGTGGTCGGCCGGCACCCATGTCATTCACATACCTCTATATATAGGGGCTCATATCATCCCACGACCCGACCCTGAGTTGGACACGAGTTGAGTATATCTATTTTATTTATAAACACATGCTAAGGGATTTGAGCTAGGGCACCGTGCCCTGCCAAACGAAACAGCTCAGTTACAAATAATCGAATTTGATTAAGGAAATTGATGGAATTAGCATTTCCACTGAAATGCGTAATTTGTTTAATGTATCATCAAACTCAAATTGATTATAAAAACACTAATATTAAAGCGTATTTCGGGTTACAAAAGTTAACTGCAATGTTTAAAAAGTGATGTAATAGAACAGATGGCATACCCTCGAAGAATTAAAGATATAATTTATTTAATGATTGTCAATTTTCGAATTCTAAAATGTACAAAACTATGGTGGTGAACTAAAATTTAATATACTTTACTGAATAAAATCCTTATGAAAGTTGTAACAGGAAACAAGGAATTGTAACCAATTTTATGGATGACAGAATCGGCGAAAATACATCAACCTGTTAACTTGCTGCCTGTGACCTGCACTCTGAATCTTTCGACCTCATTTCCAGTCTAAAGTGCGGGATGAAACTACATTTATTCCCTTCTATATATTATGCGTTACAGAGACTCTTGACCCAACTTCTCTCAAAAAACATTAAACTGACTATTTAACTCATGCCCCAAATGGGAGTCAATGACCAATCACGTTTCAATGATTTCTGTTTTACAACCAATCAGAGTCGTGTTTCACGAAATATTTATCAGTGTTATAATTATCATATTAAACAAAGCTCCTAATTTTTAATATTCTGAACAGGTCTCACCGTTATTTTGCAGTGACTGAGCCTATAAGAAATACGGCTACCAGATTGTATATAATAGTGCATACATGTCAACATTTGTAGCAATTGATTATACCACCAAAAAAAGAAACCACTGTTTGCACTTTCTGAAATGTATTTTTTCCCAGGTAATAATCGATAAAAATATAATTGTCATATTTACATCATACGACATCAAAAATGAATTAATATACAGATTGATGTGTTTCATTTTTTCTCCACTAGAGAGCATTCTTACAATATTGCGTTCCTTTGGCAATAAATAGTATGATCTGGTTGCAGTGATAAACAAAAGAAGCAGTAGAAGCGTACCTATCGTTTCTCATTTGTTTTCAAACATCGCCGTTTGCATTAAATATATAAATATTTTGAAATAACTACAGTTAAATAATTATTTGTGAGTAAACAGCTTAATTTTATTCGTTAAATAGTCCTAACAAATGCCACTCTTGATTTCCAAATTCTCTAGATAAATTCACTCCTCACTTCGTGAGTCGTGAATTTATCGATAATTTGGAAATCACTCGTGGCATTACTTATGAAAATATATAAAACTGCTATTCTCCCAGTTATGTGGATGCGAGACATGGCTCTTTCTTTAAGGAAGACAAGATTACAAGTATTTGATAATAAAGTTCTTCGAAAAATGTTTGGACCAAAGAGATGAATAGACATATAATGGAGAGAAGACCACATAACAGTGATCTACGTGATCTTTATGGGATATCAGATATAATAAGAAGAGTTAAGTCTCGGAGATTGCAATGGCAGGACATGTGGCACGAATGGCAAACTAAATAGGGACATGAAATCGTCTTGCAGAAAAACGAGAGGGAGAGCGTCCAGCAGGCAGCCCATCAATGAGATGGGAAAAAATGAGCATTACCCATGGTTTGAGGGAAGTGGATTAGGGCCTATGCAAAGGAAAATATCAGTGAGTTAATTTACCTCAGTTTACAATGCATAAAAAGCTCGTTCATCTTGACCTCTTCTTTCAACCCTCAAACATAATATATGACCTTATTAATCGAATTTATATATATATGTGTGTGTGTGTGTGTGTGTGTGTGTGTGTGTGTGTGTGTGTGTGTGTGGTGTGTGTGTGTGTGTGTGTGTGTGTGTGTGTGTGTGTGTGTGTTGTGTGTGTGTGTGTGTGTGTGTGTGTGTGTGTGTGTGTGTGTGTGTGTGTGTGTGTGTGCCAAGTATTATTACAACTTCCTCTTACACTCTTAGGTGCCTCAGCACTCCGGGTATTAAAAGAGACATGAATTGTTGGATGTTTTAACTCTGGATTTCACAACTAGTTTTTTGACCTTACAAGGGCATAGATAACCCCCCATGTGTGATCAATTTAATCCCTGGGTCATTTCTGAGAAACAGCGGCATTTAAGATAAGACATATCATTGATACATGCTAAACAAGACAGATATAGGCCTAATGTGGATGATTATGAAAGTCACACAATGTTCGAGACTGCTTAGGTCTCAAAATGTCCTGATATTTGTCTTACAGGTGAATGAAATCTCCGAGAAAAATCTCACCCATAATATATAAAGAACTTCATAAAGAGGACATTCTCCATTTTATTGAAATTCATAACACCAAGTCAGGTTTCCCTGAATTATCTATCACTAATGTGCGATAAGGTCTAAGTTTAGCCTTTCAAATCTAGTATTTATTTTAATGTATATTATTCAAAATTATTTTTATCTACTATTATATAAATCAGTGACGCTTTAATTCGTAGTTACTAGACAACAAAACCTATATTTTATATTCTAATAAAACACAAAACATGCTATCAAAACATAAAATGCATTGATGATTTGGTATAACTACATAAATAAACTTTCCTTGACTTTTCTTTTAAAAGAAATCTAAATTTATATTTGCTCTAAACTCGACTTCATTATTATCCAGTGTAAAGTATATATATTAATTGGCGTTTCTCGTGTAATGTATCATATTTATATAATAATAATAATAATAATAATAATAATAATAATAATAATTATTATTATTATTATTATTATTATTATTATCGTATCATTATTGTTATTACCCTATAAAATGTTGTTTGTACATGAAATTTACATTGCTACATTTAATGTATCTTTAACTGTTTATAATTAGTATAGTGTATATCTATATTTGTCAAATATTTATTTGTATTTGTGGTGGTTGAGTGGAAGAGAGGGCCTTATGGCCTTAACACTGCCAGAATAAATAAAGTATTATTATTATTATTATTATTATTATTATTATTATTATTATTATTATTATTATTATTATTATTTGACCGCTTTTAAAATGTTTCCTGATGAACGGTGAATAACACTTTCTCCGCTCATTTTTACTTTAAATTCACATATGAAACTAGCACCCAAAATTGCAGAATAAAGTTTGTTGATTTATAGTGCCTTTTTTTCCCGCCAAAGCCCACATTGCTCTTTCTCTAAACATATCGTTTCCACAATAAATAAATTTTATTACATATACTAAATAAACAACATATATTAAAATACTCTGAATACAGATACAATATTGTAGACACACGTTACAAAATTAGGTTTAGTAACTCGATGTTCTTAGAACATTCCCTTCGGCCGTGTTATAACTTGAGCATCTCGTTACTCTACGTTTGTAACCAGTCGTCTAAATAACTATTATGACTTGAATATTAGATTCGATTACCACTATATTCATTATAAAAATACATTTTATATTTCTCAGTAGTCACTGTAGAGTGCATGGTTCCCTCTATTCTGGAAATTAAAAAACTCTTAAAATCCATTGTTCACCCAATCTTGCATAAACGGGAAGCTACCACACCTACAATTCCCTAGTAAAACTGCAAAGCTTAGCAAGAAAATGCTATGATTGGAGTGAAATATCTGTCCTAGAGCAGAACACTATAGAATGCAATCTTGCATAAAAGTAAAGTTTATTTAAATGGTAAAAAACTATGTCTGTAACGATTAAGATGTCATTAAGTATAATGTCAAAAATATTTCAGTGTCGTTATGGAATAGTTTTTGGATAGTATAAACATAAACCAAATCGTTTAAGTTACAATGTAAATTTTATCCGGAATTTAAAGATAATTTCAACACTTTAAGACCTATTAGCCAAGATAATGAAAAGAAACAAGAAACAGGTAAACTGCTAATTCAGTACCATATTACTGTATTACGCTTGTCGCTCTAAACATCGTTTATGCAAATTTGGCGGTGAATTAAACAAATGGGAAACGTTTTCAGTTACAACAAAAATATGTTAATATTTTTTAATGTTAAAATCGTGAGAATAAAAGAGCATTACAAAAAAGAGCAAGCTTCAGGCATGAATACAAAGATTTTGTATTTATCACGTATGATACTCGTAAAATTCTTCCCACTTTCAAACGTTGCATCAAACGTAAATTATACTCGTTATCTTTATATAGTTGTATAAATGAAAGCTATGAGCTATTCTGTTTCTTAATTATTTTCAGCAGAATATACTATCTCTTGAGAAAAAGAGGTAGATTCACAGAAAAAGATTACGAAGAACTTTTATTGTCTCGTGTATTAGTACACTGATTACTAACAGCTGATTGGAAGCATTTTAAGTGATTTTTCCGCAAAAAAAAAAAAGAGCTTGGTGCACAATTACATTGTTGAAACCTGTGATTTTCTTATATAACTTCAACTTAAAACATGTTTTTCTCACTACTGAAAACTTGTACTCTTTGATTCTAACCGCTTCAATTAAAGTTTGAATCTTAATACCCAATTGCTTAAATAAAGTAAATTTAATGAAAGGAACAGGTCGAAAGGCTTATACCTTGTGCAAGAAGAAAAAGAAGTAAATGTAGTTAAATGTCAATGATTGAAATGATCTATCTATAGTGTTCTGCCCGAGGGCAGGTCTTTCACTGCAATCATAGTATTTTCATACTATGCTTTGCAGCCTTGCAAGGTAATTATAGGTGTGGTAGCTTCCCGTTGCTTTTCACACTGGTAAAAGATGATGATGATGGCCGGATGATTTTCGGGGATCGTTGGACCCTAAGCTTCCTGACATTTATCTTACAGGTGAGGAAAACCCTCACCCAGGAGCTTGTCCCTACCGGGAATCGAACCCGGACCCGCTTCGTAACAAGGCAGCACGCTATCTCGAGACAGCGATGGACATTCAAATGATATGTTAAAAAAACTTAATATAACTAAAACAGTAATTCATCATTATTTTTATCATCATCATCATAATCCAATGACACGATGTAAGCTTCTCCGGACGTTAATATTTATTTCAGTTTGGATATGTGAATCGTAATAGTTCGTTCTCCTCTACTTTGTATAGTTCGCGCACTGAAAACTGTCGGGTGGGGACCATTACTTATTTGTCGTCTTATAGCCTAAGGGTTACCTCTCTCTCTTCATTTCAACCCCTACTATAGACTTGAAAGAAAACGCTGTCTGTTTTTTATCAGTGTTGAGATAGTTCCTGTCGTGTACGATATGCGATAATTTTGCACTCGGTCATAATTTTACATTGGAATCACTTCTAAGAACAAATTCACATTTGAAATATCGGTATCTCTTCTCTAATAACAGATGAGTCGATATTTTTAAATCAGTTAGTAGTATCAATTCACCTCTAGTTTCACAAAGTACAACAATGACGTCACAGACCTGACAATTCAGAGTGCGCGAGCTATAATTACATACTATTATCCACACTATCTTTATTCATTCTTTTCAAGAAGTGCTTCCAATAAATAATATTTCCTATGTTATATTTTTTTTAATATGAGAATAAGTGTTTAATATAATTATGTTTTATGACTATACTTTTAACATTTCAACGTATAATTCCTTGTCATTATTTAACATTATGGTGAAATACTTTAAGTTGTATCTAAGTAGTACTTATTATAAATTTATTTTATCAAAATCTTGTAATTTTAGAAAATTTTAGAAAAAAATAGAGAGCCTTATTCTCGGAAGAGCCTACTTTAACCATCAAATCAAAGCATATGCAATTATTTAATCCTATATTGTACTAAAAAGTTTTTTTTACTAAAATGTTTCTAATCGAAAATGTGCCGTTACGTTAATGTCGGGAACAATTCTGACAAAATGTTGATTAAACATTTTATATAAATGTACACTGCACTTTTGGTAACAAATCAGCCGTTCACAATAATCTTTATTCTGAATTATAACCTTTACTCCTTGGCGTGATAGACCTAGAAGACATACCACCCGGATGCTGATCTCATATTAACATGTGTCATTTACAAGGGCGACGATTTGTTTTAAATTAGTGACACAAAAATACTATATCAAACAAAAACAGGTAGATCCATTTTAGTACTTTTAGAGATAATAAAAAACTTTTAAGGATGAATTATTCTTTCTATAAAGTTGAAATTGTGTCAATGTTCATGTTATGTGACATTTTGAAAATTGCAAAAAGCTGAATTCATCTTTAAAGGATTTTTTAATTATCTCAAAAGCTATTAAAACGGATATATCTGTGTTTTTCCTAAACCCTTCAAATAGTAACACTAAGAAACTGGTACTGGAAATAAATATCAATAAAACTGAATATATGGTCACACATAGAAATACATCATATAATGGAAATGCACAGCTAATGACAAATGAGGGAAATTTTGAAGAAGTCGCCGAATTCAAATACTTAAGAACAGTAATATAATCACAAACAGGAATGAGATGCATAAAAAAATTAAACATAGGCTCAATTCTGGAAATGCATGTTATTATGCATTACAGGGACTCTTGTCTCCCAACTCCTTTCAAAAAACATTAAACTGAAAATATATAAAACTATTATTCTACCAGTTATATTATATGGGTGCGAAACATGGATTCTTACTTTAAGGGAGGAAAGGAGATTACGAGTATTTGAGAATAAAGTTCTAAGGGAAATGTTTGGACCAAAGAGAGATGAAAACAGGCAGACAAATGGAGAAGACTACATAACAGTGAACTACATGGTTTTTATAGGAAGCCAGATATGATAAGAACAGTTAAGTCTCGTAGACTGCGGTGGGCAGGACATGTGGCACGAATGGGGAATGAAAGAATTGCATGGAAGCATTTTGTAGGAAAACCAGAGTGAAAACGCCCAGTTGGTAGACCAAGAATGAAGTGGGAAAATAACATTAATCAAGATTTGAGGGAAGTAGATTATACAGGGAATGATTGGAAAACATTAGCTCAGGAAAGGGATGTATGGAGAACTTATGTCCGCGCGACCATGAAACTACGGATTCGACAGTGCCAGTGAGTTAGTTAAACCTGTAAAAACAGACGACTAAGTTGCATTTTTAATTAATTTTCAAAGTACCGTTTAATAAGGAAGTAGGCCTATGGATAATATGGCGTAAGTTTCACATATATTATAATTATAATAATAATAATAATAATAATAATAATAATAGCTTTATTTTACCTGGCAGAGTTAAGGCCTTAAGGCCTTTTCTACCACTCAACCAGGTTAAAAAAATACAAACAAAAAAATAGTCTTAAATCTAAATTACAGGGAATGATTGGAAAACATTAGCTCAGGAAAGGGATGTATGGAGAACTTATGTCCGCGCGACCATGAAACTACGGATTCGACAGTGCCAGTGAGTTAGTTAAACCTGTAAAAACAGACGACTAAGTTGCATTTTTAATTAATTTTCAAAGTACCGTTTAATAAGGAAGTAGGCCTATGGATAATATGGCGTAAGTTTCACATATATTATAATTATAATAATAATAATAATAATAATAGCTTTATTTTACCTGGCAGAGTTAAGGCCTTAAGGCCTTTTCTACCACTCAACCAGGTTAAAAAAATACAAACAAAAAAATAGTCTTAAATCTAAATTACAATATAATATATATATATATATATATATATATATATATATATATATATATAAACGATTACAAGTTACGAATACAATACAATTAATATTTATAATATATTTTGATTTACTCTAAATTTAACGAATTAAATATATAATATGTACAATATATATAAAAAACGAGGAAAAGATTAATGACATAGTATAAAATTAAATAAATAGAGAAAAATGAATTATTAGACAACAGGTAACTGTATAAGCGTGACTTAAAGGTACCAAGTGTGCGGCAACCCCTGATATCTCGAGGAAGGAGATTCCAGGAGCGGGCAGAGGCTACTGTGAAGGAAGTAGAATAAGAGTCAATTAACGATATAGATTAATTCAAAAAATAAATATATGAACTGCTTACATATTACATATTGAAAGAATTTCAACATTTGTAACCATTTATATAATTTATGAGAAACATATTGAAAGCATTAATGCCGAAATCAACAAAAGACCTGTATTCTTTAGTTTGATGAATGGATAAGATAATGGGCAAGGATTGCCGCGAAGTACATCCATCTAATTGGTCACGTCTGTGCATTACCAGCATACTAACTAATTCATCAGTTTGTATGCAATTATCGGGATTTGCATTTTTTAGGTTTACCATTTATTGCAGTATCAATGGTAAATGTTTCTTTTAAATAAAGTCCATAAAATTAATTTTACTTGAGGGTGAGGATATTTGTCTTCAGTGTCATCCTTCCAAGCACTAAATTCGATTATTTGGACATGAAATCGAAAAATAAGTTTTTGTATATTGTGAACAGAGATCATTTTGAGAAATTATTCATAACGTTCGTCTAAATTGTATTCTGTCTACATGCAAACTGCTCCGTAGACCGAAATTAGATTCTTTGGACATAAATGTCTTCAGAAATAAAAAAAAAGTTTTATAAATTTTGTACACAGTGATATTACACTTAATAATTACAACTGAAAATAATATTTATTTCATTTTATTTGATTCTGTGATAAATTGTAATAGACATTAATAAGCTATATTATTTTTAACATATTTCAAACAAAATGAACACTTTTAATGCAAAATTAACAATGATAATGTAATTCTCTAAATGATTTTTAACAAATTATGAAAAAATGAAAAACAAATTAAATCGTACAGTTAAAATTTTGACGAACTCCTTAAAAAATCTACTATATGTTAGGGCACATCTTTGATGTTATCACTGCTTCTATAATGTTAAAATATTAAAATACGTCCTGATATAGCAGTCGTCCTCAACAAAATCAACTTCTGTTTAAAAATCTTCGTCAAGTGGTTAAAACAATCAAGGCCTTTCAAAATCGAGTTTCATCTTCTGCATTCTATTTGGTACTGAGGTCGGTGTATAGTTTGTATAGGGTTCAGATCTGTGGGCGTGTTTTCGTTCAGCATGTTTATGCTCTCTGCCTCCTTCAAAATTTCTATATCCTCCAAGATGCTGACTTTTTTTTGTTATTTTCTCTGTGTAATATTGACATGCCTCCTTCAAATTTTCTATATCCTCCAAGATGCTGACATTTTTGTTATTTTCTGTGTGTAATATTGACATGGTATTATCAATTTTTTCGAACGGATGACTCGTTTCTAGTAAGTGTTTGGCAAATCTTGATTTTTCTTATCTTGATTTTCTTCGTTATTAATAACATTTTTAAGATGTACATTGTTTTAACCACTTGACGATTTTTTTTAAACAGAAGTTGATTTAGTTGAGGACGACTGCTATACCAGGACGTATTTTAATATTTTAACATTATATTGTATGGCCTCAACGGTATTTTACAATTAATTTTAGAGGTATTGATTACTGCTTCTACTCTGCGGGACATGGAACTCACCAACTTTGCAGTAGAATTAGAAGGGATTCGACGCCATTTCCATTAGAGCTCCATCTCCATTTCTCGCAACTAGAATTCCCTACCACAGGAAATCAGGGACTGCCAGATGTTAGAATCATTTTAAATAAATCTAAATTTATATTTATAATAATTGCTGTTCCCTTTTTAATTTATTGCATTACTACTGTTAATAATAATAATAATAATAATAATAATAATAATAATAATAACAATCACATAGTGTTTCCCGTATAAAATATTGTATGTACATGTAATTTAAATCAAAACTTTAATGTCTTTGTAAACCATTTTAATTAGTATACTATATAAATAATCTATACTGAAAATATTTATTTGTATATTATTGCTGGTTGAGTGCAAGAGAAGGCCTTATGGTATTAATTCTGACAGAATAAAAAGAATATTATTGTTATAATAATAATAATAATAGCAATAATAATAATAATAATAATAATAATAACAATCACATTGTGTTTTCGCGTATAAAATATTGTATGTACATGTAATTTAAATCAAAACTTTAATGTCTTTGTAAACCATTTTAATTAGTACACTATATACATAATCTATACTGTAAATATTTATTTGTATATTATTGCTGGTTGAGTGCAAGAGAAGGCCTTATGGTATTAATTCTGACAGAATAAAAAGAATATTATTGTTATTATAATAATAATAATTATAAAGTAAAGTAAAGTGATCCCACAACAGATCCGGAGGCCCTTGGGGTAGTAGGAGGTTAAGGCTCCCACTTTTTCTAGACAATCGGCACTTTATGTCAGCCGGGTTGTCAGCCCTGCGTGACGGCCGCCTTTACCCCCAGAACAAGCGTCTGGTACTCATTTCCGTTAGAGGCTGAGTCGACCCCAGGGCCATGGTGCCGCCAGAGGGTTTGGGTCAGTTTAAAAATCCTGACCCCAACGGGACTTGAACCCTCGACCCTCCGGCTTGTAGCTCAGTGCCTTAACCACTACGCTACGGCGTGCCCCAATAATAATAATAATAATAATAATAATAATAATAATAATAATAATAACAATCACATTATGTTTCCCGTATAAAATATTGTATATACATGCAATTTAAATCAAAACTTTAATGTCTTTGTAAACCATTTTAATTAGTATACTATATAAATAATCTATACTGTAAATATTTATTTGTATATTATTGCTGGTTGAGTGCAAGAGAAGGCCTTATGGTATTAATTCTGACAGAATAAAAAGAATATTATTGTTATTATTATTATTATTATCATTGTTAGAACTGTTTTCAATTCTTGTTGGAGAATATATATATTTGCAAATACCCCAGGTTATCTTTCGACATTCCTGGTGTTCTCTCCTGGCATGGCGTACCTGTAACCCACTTCTGAGGTTGGGGCGCCTGGAAAGCGGGGTTACGTTGCCCCGATGATATGACGGGTGATGATGATAGTGGTGCGCCAGGGAAGTCCCTAATCCTAAGCTTAATCTATCGTAAGATGAATATGAATGATGATGATTGCGATGGCCATGTGACTTCGGGGACCATTTGCCCTTAAGTTTTCTTGACATTTGTCTTACAGATGAGGAAAAATCCCGATAAAAACCTCACCCAGAAAAACTGTCCCGACCGGGGATCGAACCCGGGCCCGCTGCGTGACAAGGCAACACACTACCTCGAGACCACAGCAGTGGACTTGTTGGAGAATATAGATAATAATAAACGTACTCTATTGGGTTAATGTCAGGAGACTAAGGTGGGATTTTCATGTATTTTGGTTTATTAAAATGGACAACTATAGGGGAATCAGTTTGTTAAACACATGCTACAAAATTTATGCAGACATTTTAAATGGAAAATTGAAAAGTTTCAGTGAAAAATTCCTTATGGAATGTCAAAATGGATTTAGGAAAGGACGATCTTGTATTGATTCAGCATTTTCTGTTAAATTATTGCTTGAAAAAAGAAGATAATTCAACTTAGAAACACATTTTGCTTTCATAGATTTTGAAAAAGCATTCGACACAGTCAAGAGATCAAAACTCTTAAATATATTAGAAGACAGAAATATACCAAATTTACTTCGGCAGAACATACAAAATATTTACAAAAAAATTCGTGAATGTACTATGATGATGATGATGATGTAAAGACACCAAAACCTAGTAGCTTACTCAGTGGTATATATTTGGGGTCGTCTTGCATGAACACAAAACCATTATCAAACATAAACTGTCAGCGCTTTGACGGAGTTTCATTTTCATAATGTTTATGTACATCATTGCATCCATTTTCCCATCAATGACCTGCAAATTCTTCACACCAACTGCACTCATACCCTCCCCTATCATTGCGAACTCGCCTCCATATTTTACTGTCGAAGAAGATTCTGAGAATTTAGTTCTTCGTTCTTCTTTCTTCACATTTAAATTATTCCATCTAATGTGAATGTATTAAATTAACTCTCACGACTTTGTTCCAGAATGCAGATCTCAGATTTCGATCTGATTAAGCAAATTATAATCTTTTCTTTCAGTTGTTTTCATTTATGTAGAGTTTTCTGCGGGCCATTCTGCCGTGGTAGCCGTTCGATCTGAGGTGTCTTTTCACATTAATAAAACTTACATCCATTTTAAAATATTTTTTTAATCTAGATATTATCTTAGGCGCAATTACTGTTGAATTTTTCTTTACCAGACCTGATAGTATTTTTTTCAGCACTTTCAGTATTGTTCTTTAGTCTGCCATTTTTAAAACAATTTTTGAGAAAATTTGAACTATCATATCAATCAATAATTCCTTGAATTGATGATCGAGACCTGTTGACAATTTGTGACATTTTTATAGACTTTCACACTGATTATGTAACTTTACTATGAGTTTTCTTATGTCTCCTGTTGTTTCTGATCCCCGATGCCTCATACTAATTGCAGATAATACTATAGTGATCGTTACAGAATCAATAGCACCAATATACTGTAGTAGGTCTAATTTGCTAATTTACGTATGCACGAGGTAAACAAACAAGATTAAAAAATTACTGCGCCCAATTGCCATCTGTACGTATACTTTTATAACTGTTTCACTTCATATTTTAATTCATTAAAATCTAAATTATATTATTTTAATGAATTCTTCTAATTTTGTAATACTTTGATGATATTAGGATAAACATTAATATTAAATTGTTTTACGATCTTAAATTGCCTATGTAATTTTTAATTTCGATTATTTTCTTTCAGTGTATCAAATGTATGACCACTTTTAACAGATGATCAATTTTAGAGATATCCTTGGCCTTTCTTTTAAATTATGTTTTGTTATGCACACCAAAATCTAAATTATCATTACCGATAGGTTATAATTAAGCGCACTACAAAAAACCCGTCAATAGTGTAGACTGATTTTTTACTCTACACAAATACATATCAGACTATAATCCTCAAGTCTGTGTAGCTCTCGTAAATATATGAATTGAATCTAAATATTATTATTATTACCAATATTATTATTATTATTATTATTACTTAATATTTTTATCCACTTTTTAAAAACAATATACTTTATTTTATGTATTGAAGCATTTTGTAAAGTGATTTTCTATTCCATACTAATTACACTACTATATTCGAAAAATGAGGTATAAACTGTTCTTTTAAAAAATTGATATAGCCTATTTCTGAAGTATTTAGATTAATAATTGTATCAAATTTAATTAAAACGCTCAAGATGCAGTCCTCATATATATTTAATTTATTATTTAAAAATTCTTCAATATCATATATTGTATTATGTAGGCTTAGGATTTTTTCATATACTAAAAGGTTAAATATTTAGAGTTGGATGTATCGCGTTGATTTTAACATATTTACAAATTTTATCATATAAATAACTGTATAATTATAAATAATGGTGAGATGGATTAATACATAATGCAACGTTTGACTTGACTCAGAAAACCAAAGGAACATCAGTCAAAATTGCCGGACATAAATTTCAATTAGGTACTTCCTTTCTTCTGCTATTTCTTCTTCTTCTTTCCCTACGCATGAAAGCCGGCAGCTTGTTGCGTGTTCATTCACTTCAGGTCCGGGGTATGGTGACGTCCTTCCATATTAGTTGTGGTCTTTCTAATGGTCCCCACCGATGGTATCTCTATCTTGATATGATGGTGGGACTTGTGAGTCCTAATGACTCCATGAGTTATACAGGCGATAGTGTAACTACCAACAGGGCCTCCCATGCCTGGCTATTCATGGAAGAAGGTCCAGACTAAAAGAGATACCCATCGAAGAAGAAGGGCTAGTAACTCACTTCCAAGATGTAAAATTTTCAGTTACGCACAGAATCATTCAGGAAGTAACGCACAGAATCATTCAGGAAGTAAGCCGGACTGATAAATTGGAACAAATTAGCAAACGAAAAAGGAACACGAGATGGAAAAGGTATTTCCTGATTAAGAATATAAAAAGATTGCCAATTCGTTAGGTCCTGTACCCTTCATTTATTTTAATTTCTAATTGTGTACTGTTATAAATTTGTCGACAGTGTTACAATTTAAAATAAAATTGTATTATTAATATTTATGCAAAGAAGGCAAAATCAGAGAAGTTATTCTTAAGTAAAATTAACTTATAATTCTCGTGAGTCAATATTATTTCACGAGATATAAAAGGATATACGTTAAATATATTATTAAAATAATCCTCAATAAATTATTTGTACTCCTCGGATAATAATACATTTTCTCTAAAAAATATAAACATAATTTTATAATGTTCTCCTTCTCTAATGTACGTTTCTCTTTTGTATAATTTAGGCCCTTCTAGGCCTATAGACGTATTGAGGAAATAACTGGTTTTTCTACTGTTTGTGTTTGGTTGGTACTTGTGATGGAAAGTAAGTTAACTTTCTTCCTTTTGTAAATAAATAAATAAATGTAAACAAAATCAGAAGTTTTGTTCACAGTTTTATAATATTGAATACGCTAATACTACTCGACATAATAACTTATATTAACTCACGTAAAAATATATCGTCCAACAAAAACTAAACAAATAATAAGCACATACGAAATGAAGATCTTAAGAACTATTCAGGGGAAAACATTATTTGATAAGGTGCACAACACAGAAATTAGGGACAAATATCATATTCAAGACATAATCAAATTTATTATAGATGGATGAAAATATTGGAAAGGTCAGACAGTATCGGAATTAACCAAGCAAATCGTTCCACCAATTAAGAACGGCCATGCACCACCACCCACCGAATCAAGAAAGAGCTTATCAATCTGTCAATCCTCCCGGTGTCTGAGCCTGGTGAGGTTTCCCGTGTTGAGTCAAATTAAGCCGCAGGCTCCACTCCTGGTGGTGCCCTTTCGTTAATTCCTTTAAGTTTCAGCTTTGCAACCATACTACACCCGGAACCCAAAAGAGCTTTGGTTTCCCGGAAGCCGCCCGCAGAATCATCGGAGGAACTTCGACGAATTGCTGACTAGCATCGTTTATGGTTAGAACTACTCTAACTTTCGTTCTTGATCAGAGAAAACATACTTGGCAAATGCTTTCGCTTTAATTAAATTTACAGTGGGAGGAAACACTATGAGGTAATTTATATTAATAAATTAGTTGGAGAAAATGTTTTAACATCTCACACGTGTCTTCACGATACCGGTTTCAAAAGTATAGTATTACTTCCATCATCAGTCAAATTCCAACTGTTGAAATTTTGTCGTTAACGTCATCTTCTGAACTGCCATCTGGTGTAGATTTTATGAACTTGGAGATTAAATTATTCTCGTCGGGGATATCGAAATTCATTGCTTTATATTTATTCTTCTGAATGTATATCTTTCCCCAAATTGTTAATTCTAAAGGTTTCTCCAAATGTTTCAAAAGTTTAGTGTCTTTTCCAATTTTATGATTTTCCAGCAAGCTATGAGCTGTAATTGCCGATTTTTCAATTTCACCATTTTTAATATTTCTAAGGTGTTCTTTTGTAGGAATTTCTAAATTCATTTTAGTTTTTCCTATATATACTTTATTGCAGTCATTGCAACTGATTTCGTAAATTCCAGATTTTTTACTATCTGGGACATTAACTTTCTTATTGGTTACTAGTAGATTATCCAGGCTAAATTTGTTAATCGGTGCTAATGTAATATAAAATTTGTTAATTTTTTTTTTAATTTTCTGTGTGTTTCAGGATGGTAAGTAATTTTCTTAAAATGTTTATTTTCTTTTGAATCAGGTTGTAGGGTGGTGTATTCTTTAAGTCTTTTTTTGTTGTTGGAATCTCTTTAACTTATTTATTATTATCTCCTTTCCAAAACCATTTGACATAGCAATGTTTAAAATGTGATTGAATTCCTTCTTAAAATGTTCTTCACTTAAGGGGATGTTGGTTAATCTGTATACTAAACTGTTGAATATTGCATGTTTATGAGCATTTAATGTAATTATCTGTATGGGTATCTTTCTTGTGTATATCGAATTCAATATTTTGATGATGTTCATTCCTAATTAGCTTTAAGTCCAAAAATGGGATTTGATTATCTTTCTCTGATTCGATGGTAAATTTAACAGATTCGTCTTTAAGGTTAAGTAATTTTAATGCTTTCGTTTTAGTCCGTCTTGCGACGATCCAAAAATTTCACCTCTAACGTCGCAATACGAATGTCCCCGTCTGTCCCTATTGACCATTACCTCGGGCATTCCGAAAACCAACAAAATAGAACCGTGGTCCTATTCCATTATTCCATGCATTCAGTATTCAGGCTGATACTGACTGCCTCCTTTAAGCACTCTAATTTGTTCAAAGTAAAAGTGCCGGTCCATCGAGACACTCGGTTAAGAGCACCACGATTGATAGGTCAAGTAGGCTTTCACCAAGCACCGGGGTCTGGGAAACCCCGTGAAGGGATCCCAGAGCACCCGGACCGGATAGAAAGAATGGAAGACTACCGATTTGCAAAAAGAGCTAAAGACGATAGGTCAATGGACAGGAGAAGAACAAGTGGAAGACCAGCGAAGAGATGGATAGACAGTGAATGCACATCCAATACGTCTTCCTCCGAGGAGTGATTTTGGAAATAAACAGGATGAAAATCCTACAAATTATGATTAAGAAGAAGAAGAGTGCATAAAAATGTTGATGGCATAAACAATAGTAATCGAAATTAGCGAATTTTATCGAAATTGTTGCTGGTTGCAATGGACATAGGGAATAAATTAATAGACTAACCAAAATTCGACGCATTTAATATCAATTGATGCAAAATTTTGATAACAAAAATTTTAAAAGGTTCATAATTTTACATAGAATTTGAGAATAAAAAATCAATCCAGTCCCTGATAATTCACGGATTTACTTGCATCCTCACTACAGTCTCAGAAACAATCTCATCCTTGACTGACTTTTACTACTTAATTCCTTATAGCGTGAATAATTATGTTTTTGTACATAATTAGGCATTGGGAAAAAAAAGTAATTTGTAAATTAGTTTGCTAATTGAATTGTGCTCACGTCGTTCTCAATGGACTAGGGGTTACAGTGTTTGCATCTGAATCCAAGGTTCGTGGGTTCAAATCCGGCCAGGATCCAAGTATTTGTTTATTTTGAACATGTTTAGAATGTAATAAAACATATTTCTGTGCCCAAAGCTTTTTAAAATTGTATCTTCTTTCTCCATTCTTCTCTATCTTTCCATTCCAATTCTTCTAGACCTATCTCCCTCTTCTTATATCATCCATCCATTTAAATCTAGATCGACCACTCTTTTCTTTTCCATGTGTAATCCATTCCAAACGTGTCTCGGTAATCTTGTCTCTGGCTCCAAGTATTTGTAATGACGTAAAATCCAATGTAATGGCTTCCTCCGGATGGAAAGTAAGGTCGTGAGTCCCATTCGTAGATTCACAACACGTTCAAGAAACTCAAGCCTGAAATAAGAGGCTTCGGGGTAAAATGTTTAGGTCCTTTCATTCGCTGATTTGAATTGCGATGCTAATGACCTGAGATGTTGAAGTTCGTTTTTAAATAAGAATAATAGGACCAAACTCTCCCACTCAATAATTAAATCTGACACGTACTTAATAGATTCATGTCAGATAAAAGACCCATATACAGTATATAGCTTCACTAGACATCATCATACAAAAGCCGACATAATAGACGAAATAGATATTTAGAAAATAAATAACAGTCATTAACTCTATTTCCTTAGAAAATGTACATTATATCATCATCATCTTCTTCCAGGGATTAAATCTGTTGGCTCGTTCCGCTTTAATGAAAGCTAGAATTGTTAAAATTGTTCAGACCATCTTCTGTGTGGGCGACCAACATTTCTCCTTCCGCGCGGTTTATAATTTAGCAATAATTTTGGAAATCTTCCTTCTGGCATTCTATCAATATGTTCTTTCCAGTCGTTTCTATATTTAATTATTCGGTCTGTAAGTTTGAAAATATTTAGTTCCTTTCTTATATCTTCATTTCTTTTCTTATCCAGCGGAGTATATCCAGCAGAGGTTCGTCTACTAGATTTTATAAATATATGTTGGAAATTTGGATATACCCGAAGAATGGAAAATCGTCAAAATGTACCCTATAGGCCTATATAAAAAAGGAAACAGACAAGATTGTTCTAATTATAGAGGAATTAGTATATTGAATACGTGCTATAAAATTTATGCCAATATTCTAAAAAACTGCTTAAACATAATTATAGAAAATATCATATTGGATGTTCAAAATGGATTCGGAAAGGGAAGATCCTGTTCCAACTGTATATTCACAATGACTCAATTATTTGAAAAGCATATAGAATTTAACATCCCAACATATATATAAGATTTGTAGACTATGAAAAGCTTTTGATATGGTAAATATAAATAAATTATGGGACATAATGACAAATAAAGGTATATTCCACAACATTTGATTTTGGCTATACAAAATTTACATGTAAATAATAAAATTGTAATAGACAGGTGTTTTAAATGTAAACATCAAGAAATGGTAACAAATAAATCGTGGTGTCAGACAAGAGTGCCCTTTATCACCTTCTCTTTTTTAATTTATATATAGATTAAGTTATGTTAAAGTGGTAGATTCATTTAAATAAACATTTTAAATAAATAATGAACTGTTGGATACAATATTATTTGCTGATGATCAAGTGGTGATTTCCAGTTCAGAAGATGATCTACAAAGAGCTATTTTTAATTTGGAAAAAATAAGTGCCAATTACAATTTAAAAATTTCAAAGACTAAAACTAAAATTTTAGCATTTAAAGGACATGATACCTTAAGAGCAAAATAGCAATTGGTAATACAATTTTAGAGTAGGTGAACAGTTTTAAATATCTAGGTTTCAATTTATCATATGTTAAAATTGAAGATATTAATGACAAAATAAATCAATTTAATCTAATGTGTGGCACTATTAAAAGAACCCTTAAAAACAGAAGAAAAGAAACAAAAATTAAATTTTATAAAGTAAGGCTGTTCCTATATTGATATATGGATCAGAATGTTGGACGATCACTAAAAAATATACATTATAATTACAATGTATGTATTCAATAGCGTCTTTGTAACTGAATTCACATTATTTGGATTTTAAGCACCTACGAATAAAAAAATCAAGCTGTAAGCGAAAGAGACAGATGATGTATCTCATAAACGTCTTTACGATAAATATGTACATCCTTTCACTTTCACACACACTAATTAATAATTCTAAAGAAAAATCACTGCTAATTGTCATAATTGTGAAACTTGTGTCAGTCAACTTGTATCTATAGGCCGTGAATATATACATTATTCCACACATGAGCAGCACTAAAGTTCATCATTGTCAATAAGAACAATTTATATTTATATTTAAAATGAATCCACCGCTGTGATCTCGGAATAGCATCGCTGCCTCGTACGCAGCCGGCCCGGATTCGATCCCCGGTCGGGAGAAGTTTCCTAGGTAATATTTTTTTCGGAGTTTTTCCTCATCTATAAGACAAATCTCAAGAAACTTTAAGGCCCAGGGCATCATTTGGTCATCATGACCATCATTAATAAATTCTTTGTGTTTAGTAAGAATGTGTCTTCCTGTGTATTTGTATGTGTGTGTCTGTGTGTGCGTGTTCGTGTGTGTGTGTGTGTGTGTGTGTGTGCACGTGTAAATTATATGTTTCGTCTTAATGTAGTGTTGTATCTGAGGAAGCCCTAACATTAAGCTGATCACTTATTCGGGAAGGCCCTCCATGTTATTGTGCGGTCTAAAAAGAATGTGTGTGATCCATAGTTTAAAATCCCTCTCCCGACAGGTCGCACCACTCTAAGTCCTGAGTGGCGTGTGACATGCAAAAATTACCTATAAGGTGAGAGGTTAAACTAAGTTAATGTAATGGAATGGTATATTCAAAACGAAATTCAAATAAAATTGAATGAATGAAACGAATAATTACAAGAATTTCACAATAAGATTACATTGATTATATAAAGGCCTATTATCTATGCATTAAGTATGCAATATGGTTTCTGTAATATAATAATAATAATAATAATATAATAACAACAATAACAATAATACTGTGTGTCTCAAATTGATGTATACACTCTTTGAAACGTTATTTCTCAGCAACGAAGCGAGTCAGAAATACTACTTTTGTTGTGTTGTATTTCATAAACTTCCTTAAGACCGCATATGTTCAAATTGTCCACCATCTACTAGAGTAGGCTCCCAACAACGACGTCGGACAGAGCGATATACCGTCTGGAATATCATTGTTGGCATGTTTAATCTGTTCTCTCAGTTTCTCCAGTGTTTGTGGTATTGTGGCGTATATCATGTTCTTTAAAGTTCCCCAAAGGTAGAAATGTAGAGGATTTAAATCATGAGATCGAGGCGGAAACTCCTTAGTAGGCCTACTTACTCTTCGTCCTATGCTTCTCTGATTGAATGTGCGATCGATATGAATGTGAGGTAGAGCCCCGTCTTGTTGAAAGTAAATCTTATTTTCATTCTCAAATAGATCATTAAGACATGAAATCATGGCCTCCAATATTTCTAGGTAAGTCTGACCTGTGAGAGTCTCTTCGAAGAAGTACGGCCCAATTAATCCTCTGGAAGACAGAACACATCATACCGCTACTCCTGGAAGATTGACGGACTTTTCTTCAACGATGTTTGGGTTTCGTTAAATCAGTACACACAATTACGTCGAATAATTGTGCCATTAAATTTAAATGTGGCTTCATCTGACCAAACAATATTGAATCTTGAAAATCTTCCCTTTCGTCTCACTTGCGCAGGAACCACTCTCAAAATTGCAGTCGCCTATTTGGGTCGTCATCATTAAATGCGTGGACAAGTCTCGGAATGTACGGTTTCCATTTTCGAGATCGCAAAATTCGATGAACACTGGATTTCTCGATACCAATCTCACGAGAACATTGTCGCAATTAATTCTTTGGGGATCGTGCAAAAACCTACATGACTGCATCAGCACTCTCGTTATCAGCGGAACTTCTCTTTCTTCCGCACCGACCTTTCAACACATATTGCACCCGTTCCATCGACTTCAGACTGGATATTTGTTATTGTTACTTTGTTGGTGGTGGTGTATCAAATTCAATCCTCCAACGTCTTTGAACTTCAACAATATTCTCCACTTTCCAATAACAGTTCAGTAACCACTTACGTTCATTGAATGATAATTTCACTGTCATGGGTGTTTATAAACACATGAAGAACGATGCTCTGCTTCTTCAGTGTCTTCTGGATCATACACAATAAAAATTGTATTTGTCTCATTTCGTTGCTGAGAAATAACGTTTCAAAGAGTGTATACATCAATTTGAGACATTGTAATGCTATTATTATTATTATCATTATTATTATTATTATCATTATTATTATTATTATTATTATTATTATTATTATTATTATCACATTCAAGCCACTGAAATGAATTTTTTAAGATCCATAAAAGGATGTAACACGCATGGATAGATTACACAATGAATCAATAAGAAATGAACTGGAGATATTTTCAATAGTCGATAAACTAGAAGATCACAAATACCAATGGAAAGAACATTTAGACAGAATAGACAATACAAGATTACCCAAAAAGATCAACACCTACAAACCACATGGAAAAATATATTCGGGACGGCCAAGGAAACGATGGACTTGAGACCAGAACAGGTCGCATTGACCTAATCCGGTAAAGGAAGAATTATTATTATTATTATTATTATTATTATTATTATTATTATTATTATTATTATTATTATTATCATCATCATCATCTTCACTTCACAGCTTAAAACTTAAAGCCCTTCACTCCTCGCATCGAACAAAATGCCACCTCTTATTAGGACGCCCCATGCTCTCTTCTGCCTTTAAGTTGATATTGTTGTATTAATTATAGAATTCGTTCATTGGAAATTCGAGACTAGTTCCTTTCGTTTTTTGTGTATAGTATTATTGTTATTGCAACTATTTTAACGTTATATTATATCATGTTAACTGCAGTGGTCGCTTCGTTGCCTCATTGCATTGGGTCCCGGTTGATCCCCGGTCGGAATAAGTATCCTGTGTGAGTTTTTTTCAGGATTTTCCTCAGCTATAAAATAAATATATCAGTTAACTTTTAGGCTCAAATAATCCCAGAACACATTCAGGCTCGTAATAATCCATTTCATATTTGTCTTCTTTACCATAAGCTAAACATATGAGTGAATGGTGTGGTTTGTCTTAAATTTTCTTGTTGTCTCAGAGATGGTCCCGGTATTGAACTCGTCGCTAATGCGGGGAGGCCTTCCATGCCATTTTATGATAAAAATTATATTTGTGATCCAGAGTTAAAAATTCACTCCCGGTGGTTGTATCTCTGAAAATCCCGAGTGGCGTTAGACACATAAATGTATGTATAAAAGGAGAGGTTAAACTAATAAAAATATACATGGAAATGTATTATTATTATTATTATTATTATTATTATTATTATTATTATTATTATTATTATTATTATTATTACACTAAATCCTCTCTAAATAACAGGGTACTTTGTTTAGAACATTCTGTATTTTGAGTAACTTTTCATGTTTATGGAGAGGATTTATCATCATCATAGTACATTCACGAATTTAGGCCATTTGTTGACCTGTTTCGGCTTCAAGAGAAACACCATCCAGAAGTCTTTTGAGTGGACGTCCTGGTCTTCTTCTTCCTGCAGGTTGATATCTTAACATTTGTTTGGGTATTCTGTGATCTTCCATTCGATGAACATGTTGCATCCATCTTGACTTATAATCAGAAATTTTGTTTTCTAAAGATTCCATGTGTATTCTTCTAAGATGTCTTCATTTTTTTTTTGTGATCTAGTAGTGTGAATCCTGCAGTCCTCCGAAGATATCTCATTTCAGCAGATCTAAGTCTCTGTATATCCTTCTGTTTCAACGTCCATACTTCGCTACCATACAAAAGAGTTGGAAGAGCCAGTGTTTTATACACTTTCAGTCTTGAATGCTTTTGGACTAACTGTGGCTTGAAGATTAACCCTAAAAATTCTTAAAAATTTAGATATTTTTGCATTTACATCCTTTTCTTCTTCATATGAGAGAGGATTTATTTATTTTCTATATTCGTCTAAATAAATGTAATTCATAAAAGTATCCCTTCACCACAATCCCCACTAAATCTCAGCTAAAGAAAGATGAAAAAAAAATTGCATTAATTAAAATGTCAAATGTCGAATTACTTGATACATTACTCGGCTGTGATGACATTAGAAGTATGTTCGCCCTTCACTCTGACTCGACACGAAATAGAAAACACAGTAACATAATAAATATAGCTATACAAAAGCAAGACGCTGAATTCAATGGCAAGCATCGTCTCTAGCAACAGAATAATGAGAGGATGACTTGTGGGGTCACTTCGGATACGAAGAAAGCAAAGCGTGATCCAGTCTTCAAGCTAAATTACACGGATTTCAAGCTTCCGCCCATCCCTAGCGCACGCGAACTCCTTTTTAATATCTGCAAGAAATTATAAACATAGTTTTATAAATGAACAGCATTATACAGAGAAACGGGTCATATACGCAATTCAAGACTGTGATTTGTCAATCCACATCGCAGAGCCGGTATGAGCATAAAGACAGTTTATACATACGTAATCAAACGAGAGGCCAGAAGTTATCTGATATATGACAATATTTTTTTAGAATCTTTACAGCATATGAACTCTCCCCCCCCCCGTCTCTCTCGCTCTCTCTCTCTCTCTCTCTCTCTCTCTCTCTCTCTCTCTCTATATATATATATATATATATATATATATTGGTGGTGTTCATTTTTAATTAAATTCTTTAAGGAATTATACATTTCCATCTTCGCTGGATATCACAGCCTCCAATTAATGAACCGTCCCGCACCGTAGCCGAGTGGTTAAGTCAAGACCCCTTGGCGCAGAACTACGGGACTTGCGCTGGTTCGAGTCTCCATGGGGGAAGAAGTGTTATCATGTAATTTCGGCCAGTATGGGACCGGTGCCCACCCAGCATTGTGAGCAATTTGGGTAGCTACAATAAGTAGCGACTACAGGTTGAGAAGATCATCTATAACGGCTGGGAGACCCGACATGTTGACTGCATGTTACCCCTACACAGGCCAGATGATAGTCTACCTCTGTAATTAACACATGTGTATGTAAAGCCAGCAGCCAGCTGGTAGGCCAAGGGCATTCTAGGCCTGTCGCGCTTGGAGTAAATGTAATTAATGAATGAATCATTCATCAATCAATTTTCAAGAAGGGTGTACTTTTATTTCTATGTTCTACCTCTTAGACCTCGCTGGAGACTTAGATTATATTCTTCAACCCATTTATAATAACACTATTAGTACTACTGTCGGGCACGTTGGTCTTGAGCAGGGCGCCCAAACTACGATCCTTGGACCATCATTTTCTATCCGGCCCCTGTAGGCATGTAGTATTCTAATAAATTAAGATATGCTAAGTGTAGGCCTATAATATTAGTCTATCAGTAATGGAAGATTTATTTGTGAAATATGTTATAACGACATAAACAGGAAATGTATAAATTAACACATGCTTATAACAATAACAAAAAAAATAATAAAAATGTACAGTTATGTACAAGTCAATTGTATTAATAAGTTGTTAGTTTATGTTGACGGTGTAGTAGGCCTATTGTTAGGCGATAGCGAGGAGATAGTAAAGGCCAACGTGCACACTGAAGTGAGTAACACTAAGAAATTGGCACTGGAAGTAAACAACAATAAAACGAAATATATGATCACACATTGAAATATATTATATAACGAAAATGGACAGTCAATTTCAAATGAGGGAAATTTTGAAGAAGTGGGTGAATTCAAATACCTAGGAACAATCGTTACAAATAGGAATGAGATGCACAAATAAATTGAACATAGGATCAATTCTGGAAATGCATGCTATTATGCATTACAAGGATTCTTGTCCTTCCAACTTATATGAAAAAAAGTTCAACTAAAATATATATATATATATATATATATATATATATATCCATCCATCGTAATTCTGCCCGAAGGCAGGTCCTTCACTGAAATCATAGCATTTTCATGCTATGCTTGCAGCTTTACTAGGGAATTGTAGGTGTGGTAGCTTCCCGTTGCTTTCCACACCGGTGACGGATGATGATGATAAGGATGATGATGATGATGATGGCCATATGATTTCGGGGACCGTTTGGGCCTTAAAATTTCCTTCCTGACATTTGTCTTACAGGTGAGGAAAACCCCCGATAAAAACCTCACCCGAAAAAAAACTTCCCCGCCCGGGGATCGACAACCGGGACCCCGCTGCGTGACAAGGCAGCACGCTACCTCGAGACCACATATATGTAATATATATATATTATGTGTGTGTGTGTTTTTGTGTGTGTGTGTGCGTGTGTTTGTGTGTGTGTCTGTGTGTGTGTGTGTGTGGTGTGTGTGTGTGTGTGTGTGTGTGTGTGTGTGTGTGTGTGTGTGTGTGTGTGTGTGTGTGTGTGTGTGTCCGCCTGTTCTTCCCCCCCTTGTCGTGTGGCTGAGAAACATTGACTCTTATGTGTTTAAGGGAGGAGAAAAGATTACGATCATTTGAGAATAAATTAGGCCGTAACTTAGGAAAAGGTTTGGACCAAATGAACATACCAGTGAATGGAGAAGATTAGCGACCAGTAAGCGAGATGATATTTATAAGGACCAGATACTCTCAACGTAGACATGTGACACGATGGGGGGGTATGGACTCACGAATGGGGACTCAAAGAGGGGCATGGAATTTTTTTATAGGAAACCCAGAGAGAAAACGCCCAGTTGGTAGACGAAGGAGAGGTGAGAAATAACATTAACCATGATTTTTTTAGGGAAGTAGATTATACAGGGAATGATTGGAAAACATTAGCTCAGGATATATATATGTCCGCGCGGCCACAAACATACGGGTTCGATAGTTCCAGAGAGTTAGTTAAAATTTGGAAGTAAAAAAAAGAAGCCTGTCACGGAGGAATTGCTTAAACTAAGCAAATTCCTCAGCAAGTCAAAGCTATGGTCCGATTTTACTGGTTTAAGAAATAATTTCTAATGTTAAGTTGGAGGAACTCAGTGTCTTATGCTAACTTATTAAATGTGTCAGACTACAGAAAAAAACAAACATGTTATTATCGTAAGTTATTGCATTCACTATTGAATATTGTATAATTTGATATAAATTTAAATAACTTATTCTGGTTAATTTTTCTATTACTTTATTGAAAATATTAAATTAAACTTATATGATATAGGCCTATTGCTAATTAAATTATATTGTATACCGATATATTGCTATGAAG
The DNA here is from genome assembly GCA_030220185.1 of Diploptera punctata. Lineage (NCBI taxonomy): Eukaryota > Metazoa > Arthropoda > Insecta > Blattodea > Blaberidae > Diploptera > Diploptera punctata. The sequence goes on along the minus strand of JASPKZ010010328.1, from coordinate 29,585 downwards.
CAAACATGGCGGCTGCTAGTGGGATTTTTAATTTCGGGTTTTCAGGTAAAACTTCACTTTTAAAACAGGATTTGTCTGAATTTTGGAGAATATATTCCTCGTTTTATTTTAATAGTATATAGTGAGTTTGTTGAGAATAATCGAAAGTTGCGACCGCTAGACCGATTTTAAAATTTTCGTTTCAAGTGAATTCCTACATAAAATGGTCTGATATCGGTAGTTAATGAACTCGATCTTACGTGTTTAATTGATTACTATGTGCCAAGTTTGGTTATGAAAGAAAACAAAAATTGCAGCCGCTACAGCGTTAACGGACACACCACACACACATACGCACATGAACACAACACATATATTTATATATTGTCATGCTCATTTTTGGTGTCTACTAGATAGGATCGATGAAGATCTGTAATTTTTTGTATATTTTCATGAGGACAACCCCAATAGCTTGATTCCATGGGAGTTCGCTAAAATAGGTGTTTGCGAATAGTGAATTAAGAATTTACCATTTTTGGACTTACGTGTTATCCTTTATAGTTAATTCATAGTAATAATTATTATCAACATATCTGTAATTTAACGCTGATGAAGTGGAAGAGAAACCCTTATAATCTTCACTACACTATGTAAAAATGTATTGTTATTATTATTATTATTATTATTATTATTATTACTATTACTATTATTATTATTATTGTTATTACTATTATTATTATTACTATTGTTATTACTATTACTATTGTTATTGCTATTGTTATTGCCATTGCTATTGTTATAGTTAATACTATTGTTATTACTACTGTTATTGTTATTACAAGTGTTATTATTATTATTGCTATTATTATAACTGTTGTTATTGTAATTGTTATTGTTGTTATTATTGTTGTTCTTATTGTTGTTACTTTGTTGTTGTTACTGTTGCTGATATTATTATTATTATTATTATTATTATTATTATTATTATTATTATTATTATTATTATTAAATTCGTTATAATTATTGACCAGAAAAACAAAAAAGGGATTATACAGACCATAACAGAAAGTCTACTTACATATGGATCAGAAAGCTGGACAATAAATGAAAAGACGCAGAAAAGAATCTTGGCGACAGTAATGGATGGATTACGGAGAAGTATGAAAATATCCAGGCTACAACATATTCGAAATACAACTATCAGACAAGAAATGGATACACAAGAAACTGTTATCGATAGGATAACAAAGAGAGCTCTACAATGGTATGGACATGTACAACGGATGCCGGAAGACCAGTGGCCTAAACAGGTGTTGGATTGGATGGTACCAGGCAGAAGGAGAAGGGGAAGAAGTAGTATGAGGGAATATATGATGTCATGATGAAGAGGGGTATGGAAGATGGACAATGGGAAGATAGGAATCTCTGGAAAGCAGGAATCAAAGGCAAACTGCTGTAAAGTGGAAAGCCTGTATTAAGTTAAGTTATAATTATCTCATCCTCATGCAACTATTTAACTCCCTTGAAGCTCTGAATGAATATTTACCATTATATGCACTTTTTTTCGATATACAACGATGTAACTTTAAAACGGAACCTCAAGAAGTTTAACACGAATCAGTAACAGGCTAAACATTTATGTTCCCAAAAGTTGTGCTACGCCGTATTAGTTCTTCAGTTACAATTCGAGTTTCCTAAAATTATCATATAATCCTATAAAATTACTTCTAAATCTATTCCTTATTTTATTCGCATTAAACTTGTAAGCAATCTAGAAAGTGTTTTTAATTTATGAGGAAATCGAAGACAAATTAAGGATGTTTCCTAAGGAGGTATTTCATTTAGAAACTAAGAAATGAGGCTTTGTGCTAAAACGTCTTCAATTATATGTTCTTGTTTTCTCGTCTTGTTTTACAACTCTTGTTTAATAAATTTCTTAATTATGTTACATGAAAATAAGTACAGTTGTAAACCTTTGACCATCGAGACATATATCAGATGTTATTGACATGAACAACTTCCTAAATAAACTTATTTTCTTAAGAAACGCAAAAGTTGAAAGGAAACTTTTCCAGTGATTAGTACAACTCCTTTTGAATTACGACCCAAATTAAGGAGTTAATTATATATATTTTTACCTGGTAAGTTAGCTTAAATAACTTCGACACTTAAGCGCGTATATAGTCTTCGTAAGCATTGATGTAAATTAATATTTTAAAACTTATTTAATGAATCAATTAATCGCGTTCTGTTAAATCCTTTCAGCCCACATTATGAATTCACACAGTGGAATATTCATGGATTTCTCTGTATCAACATAATAACTTATATTCAAAAAAATCACATGTATGTCAAACTGTTAATGTGTTCATTAAATATTAATAAAATTCATTGTTAAAACCGTTGAGGTGGAGAGTCATAAAATAAGTTAAAATATACCTTCTTAGGTAAGATCCGTCGTTCTCAACATATAAAATGTGTATTATTTATGCCTGTAGGCCTTTCAGAACATCCGTTCCATCTTCAGCAGGTCCTTCTTCGCTACAATATATACAATATCTAGCATGATGGTTGATGCTGCTGGTCCTAATGTGGTGTTGTCTTAGGACCAGCAGCATCAACCATCATACTAGATATTGTAGCGAAGAAGGACCTGCTGAAGATGGAACGGATGTTCTGAAAGGCCTACAGGCATAATGAATACATATGTTATAAGTTGAGGACGACGGATCTTACCTAAGAAGGTATATTTTAACTTGTTTTATTTTATAATGTATTCATATTATAATGGTTCAGGAATATCTGAAGTAGATGTATCCGCCATGCTATGGAAAAGCTCGATACAAAAAATTTGTTTTTCAAGCAACAATAACTGCATTTTAAAGAATGGTGTACCCTACATCACAGATTTAAATATTATGTTATGTGTGGACTACACTGGATATGAAAAACTTGACAGTAGACTCTCTCTCCTTTTATCTTAGATAAATTTTTCCTTTGCATGCACGTTTACTGATATCCCAGAGAAATATAGTCCCAAGAAGGAATGAGGATGAGCACGAAATAGCCGAACGCTACGTGAACCTGGGTTATATTTCGAAAACATGGTAATGCGCTGTAAACATAATTAACAACTAATATGACATTTAATACAATATTTAATACTAATAAATAATTATCATTATCAGATTAATACAATTACTATGTCAATTAGGCTTGTTTTTTAGATCACGATAGCAGGAATCTGTACCAAATTATCCAGCTTGTTATGGGTAGTCCAACGGTACAACATTCGCTACGTCATCACTAGCCATGTCATTACGTGCAGGAAACCACCTGCACGTAAACTCAACAGCCCGTGAAGATTTTTTTTCTCTAGGACATCAGGATGCTCCCCACACTACACAGGCATTACAGGGACAGGAGATAATTTTAAACTCTTAATCAGATATATACATTTTTACTACCATACACAAAAACATGGAGGGCCTCCCAAATGAGTGATCAGCTCAATGCCGGGGTGAAAAATATTTAAAACAAGACACAGCATTTGCTAATACTTCATACAAAACAAAGCTAATATAATGTATAGGGTGTTTCATAAAGGATGGCGCAAACTTAAATGGTTGAAAGTACGCGATAATATAAGCAACAATGTCCCAATAAACATGGGTCCGCAAACGAGCCGTTTGCGAGATAATTACGAATGTATAGTTACAAGCCGCCAGTGACTTCATTGTAAACATCGCCCTAGTTAGTACAAATGAATTTGAATTTAGACTTTACTATTAATTTTTCATCTCATTTAGTTCACATTTCACAGTTCACTTCACTTATGGATTAACTGTTAAAGGAGATGTTAAAGTGTCTTCCTTGCATGTGGATGCAATACTGAGCTCGTCTCTGCAATGAATGTCGAATTCTTTCGTAAACCCCTGGACCATTTCTGAATTTTTGACAAGCATGCACAACTCTCTGCTCCAGTTCTTCAATCGTGTTAACGGGTGTGCTGTACACTTCGCTTTTGAGATGACCCCAGACATAAAAATCCAAAGATTTAGATCAGGTGATCTTGGAGGCCAAGGTACAGATGCGCCTTGATCTATCCATCTTTGGCCGTATCTGCGCGTTAGATGCCGTCTCACAGCAGCAGCAAAATGTGCCGGAGCTCTATCATGCATGTACCATAAACTCTGACGTTGCTGAAGGGAAACATCCTCAAGCAATCCTGGAAGATGACGCCGCAGAAACCTAAGGTACTTCCATCCATTAAGGTTTGGTGGAAGAATGTGTGGCCCAATGAGAGAATCACCTAGTACGATGTTACAAACAATGACGTCAGTGGCGGCTTGTAACCATACATTCGTAATTATCTCGCAAACGGCTCGTTTGCGGACCCATGTTTATTGGGACATTGTTGCTTCTATTATCGTGTACTTTCAACCATTTAAGTTTGCGCCATCTTTATGGAACACTCTGTAGATAGTTAGACTTGCCAAATAGTGTTGAGGGATTATTTGGGTCTTGAACGTTCTTGATATTTGTCTTACAGGTGAGAAAAGCTTCCATAAATCTCACCAAGAACCTTTTCCCAATAGATCGAACGCAAGTTCGCTGATTCTTAGACAAAGACTTTACCACTAGACCACAGCGGTAGACTAACTGTACATTTCAAATTGAAGTAATCGCTTTATTTATTTTGGTATGGGATTTTCCACAATTTTAATCAAATAAAATATAAATGTGACATAACATGACATTACCTATATCATATCGCATGTTATAAATAATATACAGTACATTTTACGGGTGATAGGAGTAGATTTCTTAAATAAAAATAACTTTTCAGAATATAAAAATATTTTTTTTCCTTCTTCAAAGAGGACAAAAAAAATTAAAAACATTTCATAATACATTACTGTAAATTAGTTGCATTTTCTAAAAATCAGCATTAAAAATATGTCCATCGCTGTGGTCTTGGGGTAGCGTGCTGCCTAGTCACGAAGCGGGCCCGGGTTCGATCCCCGGTCGGGACAGTTTTTCTGGGTGAGGTTTTTATCGGTGTTTTTCCTCACTTGTAAGACAAATGTCAGGAAAACTTTAAGGCCCAAACAGTCCCCGAAATCATACGGCCATCGCAATCATCATCATTCATATTCATCTTAGGTTAAGCTTAGGATTAGGGACTCTCCTGGCGCACCATTATCATCGTCACCCATCATATCATCGGGGCAACGTAACCCCGCCTTCCATGCGCCCCAACCTCAGAAGTGGGTTACAAGTACGCCATGCCAGGAGAGAAACCAGGAATGTCGAAAGACAAACCTGGGGCATTTGAAAAAAAAACATTAAAAATATTTTCAGAAAATATTAAACTAGTTTTTATACGCTAGGCATTGAATATTGCCAATCCAATTTACAACCCATGTCAGTTTGAACCAAGAAAGAGCAGTATTTATTAATATATAAGAAGTATTGATAGATAATTGCCATATATAAATAGTAATAACATATATAAACTTGAAATAAATAGAAATAATTATATAATAAGATTTATATAAATATAAACCACTTAAATTTAAATATATTTTTTATTATATAATCATTTATATATTATTAGGAATATATAACGTTAGACTATCACTGAAACACTCCCGAAATGAAATTGTCACCACCTGATGCGTAATTGTTTGAAAATTGTCAAACCTGACTTGCAAATGTGTCTGATCGGATGCACATGGTACATCTTCAATGAAACGCTGAATAAAGATCTGAACATACTAAACTGTAGAAATCCCGCTTCCCTTTTGTTATGCCACATTACTTCAATCCATCACAGAGCTTCCCAATGACTTATTGAGCAACATTAAGAACTAATCTGCCTCCATAGAGTCTATGTCGAAGACTGAAACGAAAGAGCGACATAGATCTACTTGATGACCTAATAGCTATCACAATTAAAGGACCTCTGTACATGTGCCTTGTTTATACACAATATACGGGTTGTTTAATTTATCACAACTGTAAAATACCTACTTAATGTTTAATAAAGTTTCTATATTTAAAACACAGATGCCGTTCTAATAAAACATTGTTACTCAATAAATGCATCATCATCAACAACAAGGATTAAGCCCAATGGCCTGTTCCGATCTCATTATAGGTCGAATTGGTCCTTCCATCTTTTCAATGGTCTTCCCAACATTCTTCTCCCTTTTGGTTTATAATTATACATTCTTCTTGGTATGTGCTGTTCATTCATTCGTAATACGTGCTAAAGATAAGCATTTTGATAATATTTTATTCTTTCCCAGAGATTAAATATATTAAGTTCTGTTCTTATATCTTCGTTTTTATTTTTATCGGCCCTTTGGTATCTTGCTATTGCTCTCAACATCTTCATTTCTGCAGCATCTATTTGTTTACTATCTGCCTTTGTTGATGTCCAGGTTTCACATCCATAGATAAGAGATGGAACTGCCAATACTTTCGCAATAAATTTAATTAAATAATATACGTCCACCGCTGTGGTATCGGGGTAGCGTGGTTCAGGGGTTCGATCCATGATCGACACAAGTTTCCTGGGTATTTTTTTCGGTTTTTTTCCCTCACTTGTAAGACAAATGCCAGGAAACTTTAAGGCCCAAATAGTTCCCGAACATCATCTGGCCATCAATATCACCATTCACCATGTTAGGTATGAATGTGTGCGTAACAATGGTGTGTTTCGTAGTAATATTATGTTGTGTTTGAGGAGACCTCGACATTCAGCTGATCACTGATTCGGGGATGTTATCTAAGTCAAAGAACTGTGTGTATGATCCACATTTTAAAATACCTCTTCCGACAGGTCATACCACCGTAAGGCCGGGTGGCGTGTGGCATCTATAAGCTGAGATGTTTAAACTGAGATAAAGACGATGATGATATTATATAAAATATGTAATTTATTTCCCTTTTATTAATGTTCTTCATCTAAAACTCAAACACTAAATAGTCCTTTAATTTCAATTAAGTAAGCCCTGTCTATAAAGGAACATGACGGTTCCTTAAATACGAGTATATTTCCGTCTTGGCAGTTTTCCTTCATATAAAGGGTTCGCAAATTACAAGCTTGAATTTTCCACGCAGTGTAATGGTTTCACATGCACGCTTTAAATACATAACGTATTGACTGAAATGCAGATAAAATAGTGTATGTAACACAGCTCAGTTTGCATGGCAATACGAAACAACTTTATTACACAAAAGCGAGAAGAACTCAACTACAGGAAGACTGAAGAGTTTCCCAACTCCCTCGCAGGTAACGTAAGCAGGCAAGAAAAGCGAGGGATTCCCTGCTATTACATGTAAGCAAGGGTATCCCCGCAATACAATGGCAATCCAAGGAGGAAAAACGATATAATGCAGAAAGCATCATATGCACAATTTTCACGTGTGGTCATTAATACTGTAATTAGAACGTGCTTAAGAATAATTTTCCGTTTCCGCGTTATGAAGGTTTCCGGCTTATACAGGACGATTTTACATATAAAATTGTACCGTTCTGGAGATTTTTTCCGTCTCTACAAGTTTCCTTCTTATAGAGGTTCCGGCTAAGACAGGTTTTACTGTACTATATAGTCTTTAAAAACACAATGCGACTTTTCATCTCTTTGGACAATAATATTATTAAAACATTGGGCTCAACTGCACTTCTACTAGCGCTTGATTTTTCAGTTATATTGTTGTAAACTATAGCTCTAATTCTGTATTTACTAACATTATTTAACATTTTAAACTTTTTCAAACAATTTTTATAACATTATTAGACAATTTTGAAGTATTTATTTAAATACGCAAATCACAATATTATGACATTGTTAGACAATATTGTGATGCTAACTGCTATTTTTTCCACAGAGTATATTACTTAATCTATGATTTTTCTATCACTGTTTTGGGTTATCGCTGGTTGGATCAGCATTAGGGAGTGATAAGTAAGTGTACACCTATTTTTAATAAACGTTTTGTAATTTTAATGTTAATATATATTTTTTAATATATATTTGGGGATTTATTGCAAAAATTGGTAATTTAAATTTCATAGCGACGGATAGTAATCGAGGATGATAATCGATATGTGGTTCTATTGTGGCTTATCGCTGGCTCTATAAACTCTGGCGCATGCGCACTGTTGTTCTATAGGACTCAAAAATATTTCACGCTAAAAATATTTCACTCAAAAATATTTCACGCTAAAAATATTTCACGCTAGTTTAAGTGCAGTCTTTCCAAACATTTATTTTTGGCCCTCTTACCTTCCAGTTATGTGCACATGGAGTTGACGTCATTTTTTCACATTAGATCGAAGGGTTAGATTACCCGCTTGGATACACAGGACACGTGCGCGTAAAACAATATAAAAGTAAGTTACTCGTGTTATTCAATGTCGCCGCAATGTCAACCGCATTGTGTTGTACATCTTATTTGCTATTGACTTTCGCTATTCAATCTTGAGCGAAATAATAGAATTTCAACTGTTCAATTTATAACTATGCGCATTCGTAAAGTAACAAAATTAAAACTTGTCCAGCGATCACTCAAAACAATTTATTTTTATGTGATCGGTAAGTATGTAAGGTCAAGTAACGTCATCTATAACCAGTACAGTAACTGAACACGTTCACTGCCTGTCGTGTTATGGGGCTAAAAATGAATGCATTAAACATTATCGACAAGATGAACACTCTTATGATATTTGCCCATGAATCATTGATAATTATGATAGATAAACACACTAAAATACAACGATTCAATTATCTATGTGGCACAATTAAACGTACTTTATTGAATAAAACTAGAAAATAAATTATTTTAAAATTTTACATGAAGTATTGGCAGTTCCATCTCTTATCTATGGATGTGAAACCTGGACATTAACAAAGGCAGATGTAAACAAATAGAGGCTGCTGAAATGAAGATGTTGAGAGCAATAGCAGGATACTAAAGGGCCGATAAAAAGGAAAACGAAGATATAAGAACACAACTTAATATATTTAATCTCTGTGAAAGAATAAAATACTATCAAAATGCTTACATTCAGCATGTATTACGAATGAATGAACAGCGCATACCAAGAAAAATGTATAATTATAAACCAAAAGGAAGAAGATTGTTGGGAAGACCATTGAAGAGATGGAAGGACCAATTCGACCTATAATGAGATCGGAACAGGCCATTGGGCTTAATCCTTGTTGTGATGATGATGCTGATGATGATGATGATGATGATGATGATGATGATAATTATGAGAAATCTATTGTCGTGACAAAACTCTATTAGTCTTGTATAGTGTTTATGGTATATATCGTATTACCTACAAAATATTGGCACCTATGCGTTAAATCCTGAATAATCAGATTAATCCTAGATATATTATACGACACAGCGGAACGTTTACATCCAGTCATAGCAGCACTGTTGCCTGCGTCGCACAGACGTAAATACTAATCATGTATAGTCAGGAACAAATAGGAAATGAAGCACTTACCCAGCTTCTTAGGGTAATAGCTGCAGTATCCTCGACGCCACAGACTGACTTGAAGAGAGTGTACGCGGGATGACATGGCATTAGTTCGCAAATCATCTACAAACGAAGCAGTCAATGTTCCGATGTGTCGGATAGTAAGTATATCTACACAAATGTGGACACAAATGGATAAAATTATTTTAAATTGTTATTGTTTTTGTTGTATTTAACGACGCTTTTTAACAGCTAAATTCGTTAGCATCGAAATTCAATTTTTGGCGTAAAATGACCAATGAATTTTGCCCAGAGATCTCTTATTTCAAACTTGAGTTTATTTTGCGTACTGTCAATTCTACAGCATAGTAGCCATGGCTTACTTTCCTTTCGAAGGAAGCAATACTCTTTTTTCTTTTTTTTTCAATGCCACCACGTTGTCATTTCAACATTCTGGTATCTCTCCTGACATGACGTTATTGTGTAACCCACTTCTGAGGTTGGGTACATTGTGGTTATTCTCATTCCATCAACCAGTGGCTTGAATGTTCTATTAATAATACAAAATAAAGATGCAAATAGTTTACTTTTTCAATATCTATATTGACTTGTATGTAATCTGTAAATGTTTATTCTTCTATAGCTCAGTTTAATCTCTCACCTTATGGCACTATTTACAGTACACCCCTTACATTGACACGACCTGTCGGGAGAGGAATTTTTATGGATAATACACATGTATTTTTAACCACACAAGGACATGGAAGGTCTCACCGAACGAGTGATCAGCTCAATGTCAAGGTATCTTCCGAGACAACACAACATTAAGGCGAAAAAAACAATTCACAATGACATTCATACTAAACACGGCGAATTTGCTAATGGCGATTATAATGGAGACGGTTTGGATCTTAAAGTTTTCTGACATTTGTTTTACAGGTGAGGAAAAGTCATGAAAAAATCACCCGGAAACTTGTGGCGACCGGAGATCGAACCGGGCCCGCTGCGTATGAGACAGTGATACTACTCCGAGATCACAGTAATTGACAATCTATAAATTACTTAGGCGATAATAAAATATCATTAATGAGCATTCGAAATAATTTTATTTTTATTGTGAATTTTTCTATACTTTTATTATATTTGATGTAAAGAATATACACACATATATATATATATATATATATATATATATATATATATTCATAGTAATTCTGCCCGAGGGCAGGTCTTTCACTGCAATCATAGCATTTTCATGTTATGCTTTGCAGCTTTACTAGGGAATTGTAAGTGTGGTAGCTTCCCGTTGCTTTCCACACCGGTGAAGGATGATGATGATGTTGATAATGATAAGGATGATGATGATGATGGCCATATGATTTCGGAGACCGTTTGGACCTTAAAGTTTTCCTGACATTTGCCTTAAAGGTGAGAAAAAACCGATAAAAACCTCACCCAGAAAACTGCCCCGACCGGGGATCGAACCCGGGCCCGCTGCGTGACAAAGCAACACTCTACCTCGAGACCATAGCGGGGGACATATACATATGAGGTATATATATATATATATATATATTTCAAATATCAGATTTTATTTTAAATTAATAATGTAATGTAATCTGAAATATTTTATAATAGATAAGTCTTGTAAAAGCTAATTTGCATCACATACTTCTCTCCTCTTGTTTATTTGTAGGATTCTATGAATTTTGACATTCGTATAAGGTTTAAAGATATTAAAGAAATTATTTTATTCACCAAAATAGTTTCCGCGGATTATAGAGTTCAAACTAATATCACAAGAGATATTGAGTTCAAAGTTGCGAGATGGGAATACAAAAAATGATCTGTGGCAGCCATTTTTCAATTGATAGCAATGTATTGAATGTTTAAAAGAAGACATGTCCCTTCAAGTTAATATTAGTTAAAGAAACATAATTGCTATTAAATATTTTGCTAAATCAATGTAACAACTTGTTAAACATCAGCAAACATTTATAATATTTCAGCCTATATCAGGTTAGTTGTGTTTTGTACAGGCATGGAATAGTGTTACACAATAAGTACCACTATTATTTTCTTAATGACGAAGTTAATAATATAGTTCATAGACGGATGACTAAGAACTGTCTCCATGTGTGATGGAACGTGTCAGGATAACAGCTAGAAAGCTTCTACATTACGCAATCTTCAGTTCGCAGAATTCAAATTCAAAAGAGAAAGCCCTCTGTCTATGTGACTGACATTGAAAAATATTTTATCTCTATCAGAGTTTACAATATCACTTCTCTTAGTCACAGACAGAACTGACAACTTTGTGATCAGGATTCCAAATCACCTGCCTTGCTGCAGAATTTTAAACATTTAAGCAATACTCGCCGTTCCCGTAGAGATTTGTTTCTATTTTTTTTAATTACATATACTTCTCTCCAAAAAAAATCTTATAAATCATCCGAATATATTGGAGGTTTCCGGAAATATATTTACATATAAATACAAAAAAGGTAACAACTAATATATTAGAAATTTATCAGACAATGCATTAGATTAGATTGATACAAGTTAAACATTCAAGACCAATAAGAAGTGTACTGAGAACCGAACAGAAACAAGACATGAAGTCTTATTTCTCAATTTCACTCTCCTAAGATAATTCTAGGAAATTCAAATGCCCCTTCAATCCATTTTATTTCGATTTTTTATTATAATTTGAAGGATAATAAAACTTGGAAATTAAAACTACTCTGGCAAATATAAATAAAAATATTATGTTCAAGATTTGTGAAGTAATATTTCTGAGCCCCTCCTTAGACTGATGTAGTAATTTAATGCGTTTTTCTACCCATTTTGTAATCATTGTCCACAAGTTCATATAATTAAGAAGTAGTAACCGAATTCTAATGGAGTCGCAGAAGTCTAGTTTGTTCCTGTGTTTTTAACTATTTGCAAGTAAACTACATTTAAAGGACATAATTATGACCGGTTGCTAAAGATTAAAAAATCAAATATTAATTAGTTCAAGATTAATTAAAATAAAATAATAATAATTATTGAACAAATAATTAAATTAAATTATTTTATCCATGGATAGTATAATTTAGTTCAGGTGATGCAGTTGACACAGAAAGTAAAGTGTCCATGACAAGGAGAAACACTGATAATGTCTTCCCAAGGTATTGTCACCAATGTATTCAATTGCTGGACATAATTCATTGTGGTGACACGGAAAAGCAATATTTGTAATAACGTGACAATCTTGTTTGCAAAATGTAAATAAATTGCAATACAAACGCCTTATAAATCGTATTAAGTTACACGAAACTGTTACACCATGAATATACTATTTTGCGTTCATTTTTTTATTTATTTCTGAAAGATCGTGGAAAAGCAAACAATATGGACATCGAAGCTACAAATATGTAATCATAACATAGTTAGCGAAAGTTCAAGTTTTCCACCAATTTTGTTTGAATCCTCTGTTAAACTATGCATCCTTGTGTTTGATTTTTTACTTTAATTATCTTTCCAGACAGTTCTACATCTTTGACTGCTATTCAGTATTATTTTATATTGTTCTCTGGGAGTTTATGTAGTTAAATTGACTATTTAACTCATGCCCCAAATGGGAGTCAATGACCAATCACGTTTCAATGATTTCTGTTTTACAACCAATCAGAGTCGTGTTTCACCTAGAATTTACCAACTAAAGTTTACCATATTAAAGAAAGCTCCTCCTTTTTAATATTCTGAACAGGTCTGACCATTATTTTGCAGTGACTGAGCCTATAAGAAATACAGCTACCAGATTGTATATATAGTGCATAGATGTCAACACATAATGCTTGCAGGAGTTAATATAAAAGCATTTGTAGCAATTGATTATACCACCAAAAAAAGAAGCCACTGTTTGCACTTTCTTAAATTATATTTTCCCAGGTAATAACATTCCAGAAAAATATAATTGTCATATTTACATCATAGGACATCAGAAATGAATCAATATACAGTTTGATGTTTTTCATTTTTTCTCCACTAGAGTGGATTCTTACAATATTGCGTTCCTTTGGCAATAAATAGTATGATCTGGTTGCAGTGATAAACAAAAGAAGCAGATGAAGCGTACCCATCATTTCTAATTTGTTTTCAAACATCGCCGTTTACATCATATATATATATATATATATATTAAAATAACTATAGTTAAATAATGATTTGTGAGTAAACAGCCTAATTTTATTCGTTAAATAGTCGTAACAAATGCCACTCTTGATGTCCAAATTCTCTAGATAAATTCACTCCTCACTTTGTGAGTCGTGAATTTATCGATAATTTGGAAATCACTCGTGGCATTACTTGTGATAACAATTAAGTCGTTATCCCAGTAAAAGTTATGTTTACTCAAGAATTCGTCGACGTTTGCATCTCCTTATGCGAGATCATTATCAAGACTTCAAAAATTATATAAAAGATTGGAAATTGTACTATACACACTTTTACAATATACATAATTTAAGATAAAAAACTAAAACAAAAACAAGAACTTACCTCAGTTTTAGTTATCAACCGTAAAAAAAAGTATACGTGAAATGTAATTAAAATGAATCCTTTAAAACCCACGTTTAAAGAAATGATTTTAAATACATTTGGCGTATCAATTTCCATTACGGTTGATAACTGAAACTAAGGTAAGTTCTTGGTTTTGTTTTAGTTTTTTATCTTACATTATGTATATTATTAATATTTGTTTAGTACTATTTGCAATTTCTTTATATAATTTTTGCAGTCTTGAGAATGATCTCACATAAGAAGATCGAAACGTTGACGAATTCCTGAATAAACATAACTTTGACTGGAATACGTAACGAATTAATTATTATCAATTTAACTATATCTTTAGTCGTATTTACCCGTGTACTGTTTAGGCTATCTCTATTTTTGCTGTATTTATATTCCTTGTAAAAATCACTGAACTTTACTTTTTAATGAAATTTGAATAATGATTAATAATGGATTAAATTTTGGTAATGAAATTCCAGCATTATTTGTAATGACAACCGAGAAATATCACCATGGGTTTTGAACCCCGGACTTTAGAATACTAATCTCAAAAGCTGGCGTCTGAGACATCTCACTTGGTAACCCACACTCCAGGTCTGACATTCTCATTCAATAGGAGTTAATATTTGTGGGAAGAATGTTAGAAGAAACTGTGAAGCAAAAGCGATACTATTCAGCACACTTCATAGAAATTAAGAGTAAAGGCCAAAAGGGAGCTTAGAGCTTCAAAAGTAAGTCTAAAAAACTTACACGCTTATTTTCAATTAAACTATCCTGATATTAAATAAATTCTACAATAAGTCTAACGACAGGATAACAGCGGTAGATATAATTGAAATAATTTACTGAAAATATGTTAGTAGATTTGGGATTATTGTCTCAACTTATGCCGCGTAATATGTAGGAGGACACATTGAACATTTTAGCTAATTAAAAATTCCATTGCTTTTGGTTTCAATACTCTAAATATCATATTATGTGTAGGTCCAGTTGTACAATTTAAAAATGAAATCAGGAAGATCGTACGTAACGCGTTTATTCATAAACACATGCATCTTCTTACTGATTCGTTTAATATTCAAGAAGTAAGTTTCTTGATATTGTATTAGAAAGTTTGAGAACAATGGATTGCAAACACATGTCATGAAATATTACTGTTTTACTGACTTTTATTTCTTTATCGTGAATATTTCTTTACTCTGATGCAGATCTATCACACCATTCATTGTGAATATAACGTTTTGTCAGCTGCATTATTAACGAGAAGTCTGAAAGTAAGGATCTATATGTTAATGCACCAAATACTTTAAATTAATACTCAATAAATATACATTGGAGCAGAAAGGTACCTGTTTATTAGAATTGAACACCTTCACTATAACTTCCATTTCACATTTCTCAAATCAAAGGAATCACTAGCATATGAAATGTTTGATTCAATTTATGCCCTACACTATGCCTAACAATTAAAATGGTATGCTAATCAGGTATCTCATTATACTATTACTCCATATTTCTTCTTTCAGTAATTGAGCTCATATTTCCATTCTATAATGTTTAAAACAGGCTTAATTATAAATGAGTGAATTTTGTCTATAGTTATGATTTTAATGATGACAAATAATAACTACGTAACCTCCTGCTGTCTTGAAGTCACATGACCAGCTTCGTCAAGAACGTTTTCCGTTCCTTCAATAAACTCAACTTCATGATTTGTAATTTTTACACATTCCTATAAATTCCCTGTGATATACCTAATAGTGAAACACAGGTTGTAACATAATTTCAAAAAATCCTGCCTACTATATGTTTTTATATTTTCATTTCATTTCATCGCAATTCTTCAGAAAACAATTTTTCTCGTAATTAAAATGTCGTAATTTACACATATTTCAACTATTGAAATTACATAAACAATTATGAAATTAAATGATTTCAATGGCAACTCTAGTGCAAATTTCAGAATATTAATCGTGTATTTTTAATAGCGGATGTCAGTAGGCCCTAATTATAAACTGTATCGATACTTCTCTGTTACAGTTCGTGCTATCGACATGTTCGCTACTTGTTTATTTACGTTTCCGCCATATACTTATTTCACGTGATTTTTGGTGAATAAAAATAATATATGCTACAATAATAAACAAATATTGTATAAGATTAGCGTGAGTCAGGTTTTTCTTTTTACATTTAATATTGAATTTAAAAAAAACTCTCGTGAATCACGCCCATTTGTACTCTCCATAGAGAAATAGATATGAAATTCATACTATAGTTCAGCTCACTACAATTTCTAAAAATAAAATCTTAATTTTTCCAGTCACAATTACTTCTTCAAAATTTGGTTTCTTCCAAATATGCAGTGGCTTTACTGCACGCCTCGTCGTGGCCCGATAATGGAGAGTAGTACTCATTAAAATTTACCGAAAGATAGCGCAGTGCACAGCAAAACAAAATTAAAATAACTATACGGATATTGGTCAAAATTTAAAAAATGTTAGTGTAGTGTGTTTAAAAATTGTAATTACACGCAAATCGATAAAGAATGGGCCAGTTCCCTTGACAGTCTGCCACAGAAATGCCAAATTTGGCGAAGGTCCGAGACCAGCTATTCTGACCTGAGTTTTCTGTCGTTTCCTCAGGAAAAAAGAGGAAATGCTAGAACAGTCCTAAAGAGACCGCCACAGAGGAACTACAATAATAATCAAGACATTGTTCAAAATCTCAACACATATTCCAGCACTTCAATTCAAAATTACGTGGCAAATGGATTTTATGTCTAGGACTCGGATTGGCTATGTTTCCCCAACTTAGACCGTGAAAGGAGAATATCCCCAGTGCTATCCAACACGGTTCGTTGTCAATTATTTTATATTTTTATCATAATTTTATATAGGTTTTTCATTTAATTTTTAGCATTATTCCCTAAAATAACTAATTATTGTATCCACAATAAATTATGAATAATATCTATTTTTCAATTTTGGTATTGTTAATATGATTTTAAAGTTATTTCTTTATCAACTTCTCAATCAATTTTCAGATATTTTCCGTACTCACACACGTTTATATATATATATATATATATATATATATATATAATCAAGTCGTTATTCAAATATTGTTACGATAATTTGTGAGTTTTAAATATTTGTCTTCAAATTGCTGTACACTTATTTCCACTGGAATCCCTCTTGGAGCCCTCTTATTAACATTAACTTAAAAAAGGTAACATGCGTACAGCAAGCACTAGCAAAATTAGCTATATCTTTAAAAATATTCAGATATCCATTTTACAGATATTAATTACAAACTAAATAAGTTTAATTATATAACAGGAATACTAGAAATATCTTTGAAAAATAAAGCCAGGAAAGACTCTATAATGAAATTACACAAGACAATGGCAGTGTCTATTATTACTTACGGATACGAAACATGGACAGTGACAACACAACAATCTGCCAGAATCCAAGCTGCTGAAATGAAATTCCTTAGACCAATAGCAGGATATCAAAGAACATACAAAAAACACAACACTGAAATAAGACAACTAGTTGTAATGAATTAAACACAATAATAGTGAAATACAGACCAAACTGGAATGAATACTTAGCAAGGATGACAGAACAGAATACCAAAAGCAGCATATAACTATTCACCAAGAGGAAAAAGAAGTTTGGGAAGACCGAAGAAAAGATGGAAATAGCAGCCATTTAGAGCCGGAATAGACCAGTGTAATCCACGAACATCATCTGGCTACCATAATCACTGTTATCATATACGCCATATTTAGTATGAATGGTGTTTCATCTTAATGCTATGTTGTGTCGGAGGAGGCCCTGACATTGAGCTGATCACTCATTCCGGGAGGTCATCCATGTCCTTCTGTGTGTTCCATAGTTAAAATCCTCCTCCCGACAGGTCGTGCTGTTTCACCTCGCTCTTTATCGATTTCTCTTTATCTGCTCCTGCTTTTGTGATAAAAAGCTCCTCCTTTTTAATATTCTAAACAGAGCAATATTTTTCGCCAACAAATACATTTAAATATAGCAAATAATGAACAGATTCTGTGATTTTACTGAGTTGTTTACTAAAAAAAATAAATGAATAACCAATTATGTTGATTATAAAGTACAGTTTGATGTGTTTCATTATTTCTTCACTAGGGTGCATTCTTACAATATTGCGATCCTATTTAGCAATAAATAGTGTGATCAATTTGCAATGAATATACATAACCCCACATTTCAGATTTGTTTCCAAACATTGTCGTTTACATTAAATCCATCCATCCATAGTAATTCTGCCCGAAGGCAGTCCTTCATTGCAATCATAGCATGTTCATGCTATGCTTGCAGCTTTACTAGGTAATTGTAGGTGTGGTAGCTCCACGTTGCTTTCCACACCGGTGAAGGATGATGATGATGATGATGATGATAAGAATAATGATGATGATGGCCATATGATTTCGGGGACCGTTTGGGCCTAAAGTTTTCCTGACACTTGTCTTACAGGTGAGGAAAAATCCCGATAAAAACCTCACCCAGAAAAACTGCCCCGATCGGGGATCGAACCCGGGCCCGCTGCGTGACAAGGCAGCACGCTACCTCGAGACCACAGCGGTGGACTTACATTAAATATATACATATTTTAAAATACCGGTAACTATATTTAAATAAATATTTTTGAAAAAACAGCTTAATTTTATCCGTTAAAAAGTCCAAACAAATGCCACTCTTGATTTCCAAACCCTCTAGATAAATTCACTCTTCACTTGGTTATTCGTGAATTTATCGATGATTTGGAAATCACTCGTGACATCTAATATACAAAAATTAATGTTTGTTTGTTTGTTTGTATGTATGTTTGCTTGTTTGTTTGTTCGTATTTTATGCGCGGCCACACCGTTCGACCTATTTTGATGGGACTTTTTGCAAAATGTTCAGGAGATTCCTGGGGTGAACATAGGCTATAAGACAGTTGTGATATTCAACCCCTTCACCCCTAAAAATCGCCCTTTGTTGTGAAAACGTGAAATAAAGTCCCTATTTTTAAGCTTAAATGGCTTAAGCTGCCTAAACCATAACAAAAACACCAAATTGAATATCTCAAAAAACTCTACAAAAAAGTCCGCGACAGCATATGTTTATCTTTTACCGACAACTCACAATAACCATTTTCATTAATGCCAAGAAGATCGGGATAAGTCGATACCCGGACAAGCATGCTCTGCTATACCGTTTATCCGATTGAGATGGGGCTTTTTGAAAAACTTTCAGGAGATTCCGGGGATGAACATAGGCTATAAGAGAGTTGTAATACTCAACCCCTTCACCTCTAAAAATCACCCTTTGTACTAAAAAACGTGAAATAAAGTTCATATTTTTGACGCTTAAATGGCTTACGCTGCCTAAACCATAACAAATACACCAATTAATGTACACAGAATTAAATATCTCAAAAAACTCTACAAAAAAGTCCGCGAGAGCATATGTTTATCTTCTACGGATAACTCACAATAACCATTTTTGTCTTTAAAGAATATCGGGATAAGCAGATTGCCGGGCAAGCATAGCAGCGCACGGCTGGTGGTAAAACACATTAACAATTATTTAGGAGTAGCAGCGCACGCCGGGTATTAGCTAGTTAATTATAAAAAAATAATAATTAATCGAATAATCATTATCTGAATAAGGTACCGTAAAATCATAAAAACCGGAATAAATTTATTATTTTCAGATTATTGCTTTAGAACTTTTTTTAATAAATTGGTTGTGAGATGAAAGTATAATCGTTTATAATGAGAAAATTATAAGTGTGTACAAACAGTACAAAAAATAAGTGAGTAATAAAACAAACCAAGGATAATAATACTTTTTAAGTACAGTAAATCGTGCATTTTTCAATACTATAAGTATAGTTTTATAGTTTAAACAGCTGTTCGAAATGACGACCACCAAGATCACGACAATCTGTATAGCGACGCACCATGAACTGACGTATATGCTATAAATCTCAGATTATTATTTATGTATAACTTTAGCGTCTGCGAGAATCCTTGCAACCAGGTTCATCTCAATGTCTAAATGGCAAGCTAGCACATGAATAACGCACTGATTTATAATAAGTCACCGGAGACCATGAGTTCATTACATCAAAACACTCAGACAGCATGCTTATCTGAAGAAGTTCCACTCTGTATATAGACGTATCACTTTTATGAAGGAAAGTACAATATTATCTCCCTAGTGAGAAAATAGCATATTTCTCTCCCATTTTGGTAAAATACAAACCGATATCTAATCCCGATCGTGGAAAAAATAACATACTATATCATCACTAAATTGAAATGCATTTTCCCACCCAGAATATTTATAGATCTCTAGCTGCAATAATTATGTACCTCAGGAAGAATAAAGTATACTTGTCTTTCCTTTTACATATAATACTTTATTGTTTCTGAACTGGTACAATTTTTTTTTTGTTTCATTATTAATATTTGTTACAGAATTAAATGCATATCATAGCTCATACAAAGTGAATTTGCCAGTGCTTTAACAATGTGAGCTACAGTACAGAGCTCAGGAGTTGACGAGTGAAGCTATGCGTGACGTCATAACGTTCAACGCGGATTCATGGCGGTAACACCCTCCCTCCCTCATTCCCCGGTCGCCTTCTTGTAAGCTCCTAGCTGTATTTGAAAAATGAGAACCATCTACATAAAATACTATAATCTAATCAATAAGTGTAAATCTGCAATAAATCTATGGGATTATGTAAATAACTGTGATAATCATATGAAAACAGCATCCATTAATCAGAATACTGATTCAACATAACAATTGAACTAAATCTTCACATATCCTAGTGAAGCCATGTAATAGGTAACGTTGATTTTTATAACCCTCAGTTTTTTGTACAGTTTCCGTAACCCGCGCAAGATCTGCAAAATTAGATTTTAATTTTGTGATAAATACGAAATAGTACATTAAACATCACAGTTATTTGAGAGAATGTGGCTAAATACATGGACCGTTGAACTGTACTCATTGAGAGTGGTTGTAGCCATTTTTAATAACCGGTAAGAATAACAAGTTGTTTATAGCTATAAAAAGTAATGTAGTTTCCTAAAAGAAAGATTGTTTCATAGTTGTAATTGTAGTTTGAAATCTACCTGACTCCGAAGTTAGGATTTTTGGCTAGTAGGTTTCCCATTTCAAATCTTAGTTTGGACTTCTCTATTTCTTGAATTGTCTGGGACATTTAATATGATATATATATATATAAGTTAAAGAATTACGGATGAGGCTAGTGAAGAGATTTGTGTCGAGTGTAGCATTGTTTGCTACACAGACTTGGACATTACGACGGAATGGGGAAAAGCGACTGGAAGCTTTTGAAATGTGGATATGGAGAAGAATGGAACGTATAAAATGGACAGGCAAAGTAAGAAATAAAGATGTGCTAGACAGAGTGGGTGAAAGAAGAACAATGCTGGAACTCATAAAGAAGAGGAAAAGAAATTGGATTGGCAATTGGCTAAGAAGAAACTGCCTGCTGAAGGATGCTCTAGAAGGAATGGTGCAGTGAAAGATCTGCTCTTGAGCAGAACACTATGAATGAATATATAAGTTCGTTAATATAATAATTAGATGCGTGAATGCATTTCTACCATAGCACTTAGCTTAAAGAAGAATTGGATTCTTTTTTTTTTAAAGTCTAATGGTACATTAATCTACGTACCATTAATCTATGTCTGAAGTTATGAGTGTATAATAGGTTGTAATATTAATGACTTCTAACAAATTATGTAACAATCCCTGAGGCTTTGCTTCCGTACAAACTGTAGCATGTTACCTTCTAATTACATTTAACTGTTAAATTCAAACTACTGTAGTTAAAGAAAATTTGAAGAGTTTTTCAAATATATATATATATATATATAGTTAGGTAACCAGATAGTGATCTAGATATGCGTTCAGTATTTAGTGTTTTCGCAGGTGGAAGCAGGGGTTGGTAAAATGTTCATGTGAAAGTAACAAATTATTGTCGTCATATCATATGTTTATGTTAAACCGGTCTTGTCCATCTTTTAATTGTTACAATTTTACGTTTATATATATATATATGTGTGTGTGGTGTGTTGTGTGTATATATATAAAATAGGAGAACAAAATTCTCACAATAGGCCTATATATTGCACTTACAGACATTTGTACAGTTTTAGAAATTAAAATAGAAAGTTGATTAACAAATAAAGTTTTAGTGGGCCTGAAAACCTTATATTTTAATTTTGAATAAATGGGTATAATTGTGTGTGTACATTTCATTAAAAATGTAGCACTTCATGTACAAAAAATAATTTTGGAATAAATTATATATTTACTTATATGATTTCTCCTTCAAATACATTGACAACAAATTTTCCAGCCTAAAAATGTACTATTCAGTACTCCAATGCCCATAGATAGTGCAGCTTCAATACAGTGTATAGGGCGTCTAAACTCAAGCCTTTCAGTTTATGGTTAGGTAACCAGATAGTGATCTAGAAATGCGTTCAGTATTGAGTGTTTTCGCAGGTGGAAACAAGGGTTGGTAAAATGTTCATGTGAATGTAACAAATTCTTGTCGTCGTATCATATGTTTATGTTAAACCGGTGTTGTCCATCTGGAATTGTTACAATTTTACGTTTATATTGCTATAATTGTTTCTACACAAGCTCACTGAGCGTAAGAATTTCAATAAAGAACGGTATTCTTTGTCCACTCCTAGTTGTGTCACGCGGAATGTCGAAACATTTTATTAACGACTTGAGTCAGACGCGCTGAACTACTTACGTCTTAGACGTACAAGATGAGTCTTATTTATAATATGTTTTTAGTAGGCCCTACATATGTAATATAGATATACACATGTCAAAACCATCCTTATACCTCGTTTTAAATTAATGGGTCCCGATAGTTTAGTGCTATCATGCTCGACTTTGAACTCGAGGCTCACGGGTTCAAACCTCACCTAGTTCGAGGATTTCTTCTGATCATAAGAATTCTCAGTGTGTCTACCTTCGGAAGGGAAACAAAAGTCACGAGTCCCATATAATTTATTTAGGGTTTGTAAAAAAAACTAAATACTGAAATAAGAAGCTTCTGAGAAAAAATGTGTTGACATTTTTGCTCCCTGATTTAAAAACAGCATTAAGAAAATTATTTTTAAACAGGGTTTATATAGGCATTTGACTAAGAAAAAAATAGTAGGTTACAGTATACTATATGCAAGAAATAACTTAAAATGTAATATAAACAGTTATATATAATATAGACATCATTTGAAAATTAAGAAATCGTGATATTATGGACTGCTTCCAATCCTAAAATCCAAAATTATCTTTAGGAAAGTTAAAATAAGAGTATATAAAACCTGCATACGTCCAATAGTGTTATATGGAAATTAAACCTGGACTCTCACAAAGAGCTCTGACAATTTAATTAACACTTTTCAAAGAAATATTTTGAGAAGGATGTATGGACCAGTAAAATGTAGCCTATAATAGGTATAATAGGTAAAGGTATAATAAGGACATCTATGACCTTTTTAAGGAACCTGATATATCAACTCTTGTGAAATTAAAAAAAAAATGCAATGGGCTGGACACGTTCAAAGAATGGACAAAGAACTCATACCTAAGAAATTGACGACGGAGGAGATATTTGGGAAGCGGCCAGTAGGAAAATCTAAGAAAATATGGGTAGACTCAGTTGCAGGAAGATTGTCATCAAATCCTGAACTGCAGGAACTGGCAACAAAGAGCAATGGATTGAGAAGATTTGGAGATCTCGCATCAAGAAAGCCGGGCCTGCAATGAGCTGAAGCGCCATTGGAAAAAGATTATAATACATGGGATATCCAATTACCAACTCTTTGCTTACTTATAAAATCATGGTCTATTTAACTATTTACAAGAAAGATAAATTATTGTAGAATTTCAGGGCCAAAGAATAAATATGAAATTTATATTCTTTCGGTATACCGGTATAGAGATTTCTATTGGATCAAGGAATATAATTATGTACTTCAATTCTTAAATTAAAATCATCGAAATTATTATGTGCACGAACAAACAAAACCAGAAGATTCCGATTAATAACAGTTAAAACGTTTAGTTCAGTAAAAATGGTTTACAATAATTCAGTGAATTACAGTTTTTAATATTATTTAAATATTTTTAATTCCTTGTTTTAATCATTTGTGTGTTTGATATGTGATACATATCCATACGATTACTATATGTAGTAGCTCTGCTGGACTGACTTTTTTCCAACGTTACAAACAGGAATTCTATGTGTATTCAATATTTCGTAAGAGGATTAATCTGATTTTTTTTTATTTCTGACTTAATATCAGAAATAGAGTTTGTAAAATAGTTTATTAAATCTACAGGTAAAATTGTTTTTTATATTTACTTTCATCACGAGATATTAAAAGTGTCATTAAATAAAATATGTCTTGCCTACCAAGTAGAATTTCTCTTCATTTTCCATTATGTAAATATACATTTTCCTCAAATAGGCCTTTGTTATGTAGTATGTAGGGTTATTACATTCTATGGATTAATTAACATTATAAATCGAAGCAAACATAAATGTGTCATAGAGGCCAAAAGTATCTAGGACCTATTGTTAAAGTTTAGCCTTACCTGTATTTATAGGTTACGTAGATAGTACAGTTATATGTGCTAATATGTCAATTGCCTTATGGTTTCACGGAAAAGGTTAGGAGGAAAAAAGTTTCCCTATGATGAACTTCGTTCACACAAAATTTTCAGATAGCATCTTAGCGTTTTCTGGTTTCAACCGTGCATGCAGCTACTTGAAATGTATTATCTTCCCAACCTAACGAGTTTCATTGAATGTAAGTTGGATATCTTTGCTATATATTTTACTAATAGACCTTATTTGCAATTTGTATTATAATGGCCTACTTTGGCTTCAGATAAAATTCATGATGCATAGGTTTTTTTTTTACGCTTTCGCAATATTTTATTTCCGAAAGGAGATAATGTGAATATTATAATGCATAATTATAAGGCCTACAGTTATTCAGTTCGCGGTAAACTTATAATTAAAATAAATACATAGTTAAACTCTGAAATGGTTAGGTTTACATAACAATAATTGAGGAAATGCGTAGTACTATTATTTCAAGAAACCTACCAACTAATAAGGCTTATGATTAGCCTATTATAACAATAATTCTGGCCAAGTCACAAACGGATCCATAATAACATCGACAAAGTATAACTGAACTAAAAAAATGTAATTATTTAAAATATGCCACGCCATCTTTATTTAAACAATACCTATTAATGATACTTTAAAATTTAAAATTCAGATATAATGAAAAGTATCCAAGAGTGCATGAAATTTAATGTCAATCCTAATCACATACAAAAACCCAGAGAAGTAAATTAGACTTAAAATATTATGTTATAAATTTTAAGAAGTGTTTTTATTTTTTGTGGTCTTCCAAAACTCCAAGTTTATTATACACTCATAAATCCCCCGGAACTTGTAGGCCTACTATAGGAACTATGTTCAAAGAATATTTGGCGATTATAAAATTTTACTTTGTAATAGAATTTTCATTTATTAAAATGCTGTACATCTTACATAAGTTTATAAATATATAATACAGTAAAAGCTCCTTATTCGAGGGGGATATGTACCGCAATATGCCGCGAATATGGAATGGTAATTTGTATGGGTATATAGGGGATACGTTCCAAGGTTCCAAAATAAAATAAATATTATCAAAATAAAATCAATTAATGAGACATTTTGAACAATTTTCCTTTTACTCGACATTATAAATTGGCAACAAAGCAGAAGAGACGCATGTTATTCAACCAAAATTATTGCAATGAATAAAAAGTTTAAACAATAAAAACATCGATCGTGGCGAGGGCGGCATTTATCAACGGACATAGCGGCACGTGAAATACAGCGGCGGAGGCTTTTAACAATGAACTTTAGGCTTAGTAACAATAAGGATTGTTTTACTTTTATATTAATTTGTCCATTTTATTTGAATCACTCTTTGTAAAAGCCGCCTTGACACATTCCTGCAATAAAAAACGTTGCCGATGCGTTAATAAAGGATCTACTTATCCTTATAATATACGAGTGGATCCGCGAATAAAGACATTTTTAGCCGCGAATACAGAAACTGTGCCGCAACTTTTTAACCCGCGAATAATGAAAACGCGAATAAGGGAACCGCGAAAAAGGGGCTTTTACTGTATAGAAATAAAAAACAATTTCTCTTTTTGGTCCATTATGTAATTGATAATTAATTATAATATTTTCCATATTTAACTTTGAATATAATTGAAGATTAGAATACAAATTCTCGTACCAGCTTTTACAAAAGCAATAATGCATGCAGATATCAGATTATCTCTTTATCAAATGCTTTGTCATAAATGCTGAAATTGCAATATTGAAATATGCGTAATGATTCCGAATACTTATTTATTTTCATTAATAATTTTTGGTATTAAATGGACAATATTCTCCTTCCAGAGAAAAACTTCATTTTAGTCATGTAGTGGACAACCAGATTTTTTTTTATTTCTTCGATTCTTATTTTATATATCCCGTATACTTTAGCGTTATTAAAATGCTTTGGCTCACTCTACATTCTAGACTGTAGGCCTATAGTACAGATAAAAATGAACTTTTTCAGTCGCAATATACAACTTATTTATACTGATATAGCATAAACAATAGAAACTTACAAATCAAGAACTGTTTAAATTTTCTAACGATATCGCAACATAGGAAATAGGCATAAGACTGAAAAGGAAGAAGATGACGAAAGAAATGGACATTTTCATTTCTAAGGGATTGGAAGAAATATTATGTTTAAAATAAAGCTTTATTCGTTGCAATAGATTTGAATGGCATGTAATTGAGGTGTTGTTTTCCTTCACTAATTCACTTTTGTTGTGTCTATTATGAAGGCCCAGCATGAGAGAGGATGTGGCTTTGTGATTATATCCAGTTGTAAAAATGATTTACTGGTATTCGGAACTTTTTCTTCCTGAATGTTTGGTTTCAGCACTAACTTCTCTTTACCGTACTATCTCAAATAATTTCCCTTCCTCATAATGTCCCTTCACTTATATGAACTTGCCATCTCTTGACCCAGTGAATGTATCTTGCGAACCAGAATTATTACCGGTAAAAAGCGACGTTTCACTTAATTAAATGAAGTGAAATAAAATAAAAAGTATGCTTTTGTGTGTTAAAAATTAATAGAACTGAATTATTTTATGACTTCTGGTATAAATCAACAACCCGCATGACATACTTTTAAAATGTTCATAATTAATGAAGATTGAAAGCATATGGCTAAGACAAGAGTTTGTATATTAAAATTGTAATATGTTATGACAATATGAATAATTTACATCCTAATAATTCACAATATTTTATTTTTAAATTCAAACTGAATCAAGGGTATCCTGCATCAATCTCAATTTATTATAACGTACATTCGTATTTCTTACCGTCCTTAAAAATGTAATTACTGTAATAAAAAGTGGCCTAATTATTTAAATAGATGGATTAATAATTAATCAATCTATTTATTTATGTATTTAATTAAATGCTGATTTATTCGTGAAAAATATAGGAAGTATTTAAACTATCGCGTCTTGTGAAAATTGCAATACTTAATATCATACTAATATATATATATATATATATATATAATACATAATACATTATAATAAAACCAGGAATAGGACAATGATGGCAGTCCCACTCCGAACATACGGAAGTGAAAACTGGATATTAAATATATCTGTAAAAAAATGAAGATAGAAACGGCCGAAATGTTAAGAAGAATAATAGGTCAAACTCTAAGTAAGAGATCATATTCGCAATACTGATATTAGAGAACAATTACAAATATTTGAATTAACAAATAAATTGATAGACAACAAATTAAAATGGTTTCAACATAGTGACTAATTGGACACATCTCGTCTGTCAAAATAGACTTTACAATATATTCCAAAAGGTACAAGAGTCGGCACAGGCTTACAGCCTAACCGTGAGAAGTAGAAGTTGTAGATATTATAATTATTATTATAATGATATTATTTTTGAAATAGTTGATCATCAATAAAACAATCTTATAATACCATAGATTCCTTTTCGGATAATTTTGATAATTTATTATTAAAAACCGCAAAATTCCAAAATATCTGCACAAAAATCCAATTACGAATTAGCATATCTAGCCTAACACCAGTCGTTTGATACATCCATGAAATTCCTAGCAGCCACCGTATTTTGTTAGGAATATATTTTCCCTGTAAAATTTGGTAGTTTTAACTTCATCTTATTGAAAGTGGGATAATGCATATACAAACCATGTAACCAGTCATGTATCCAATGATTAAGCTGTTCTTTAACATCCCATGTCTCAACATTGTTGCCAGTGAGATGGATTTGGTGTCTGTGCAGAGTTCATTAACACGTTTTAATTACAGTCTTCATTAAATTGAATGAGAATACTTGTACCAGTATTGTTCTCACTCTCTGTGTTTCTCTCCAATTAACTCTAAACTGTAAGTTCACTACACATTTAAGATTGTCCTTGATAAATGGGCCAGTAGTACAAAAAATAATTGCAAGAAAAACAACTCTGTGTGGAAAAGACTGCATCCTGTAGTCATAGAAATCTAAGAGACGCGAGAACCGTGAATGTAATGCTGAACCACGATTAATAATACCTACTCTTGCAATTAAACAAATTGTACTGTGCATGTTTGGTAAGAACTCTCAAATTTTGTACACCTAAATATATGTGTATATCCTACATTTTGTGTTAAAAATTCTAAAAATTTGCCTGTAAGGTGTTGAAGAATTTTCTGAATATCGTAGAAGATATTTTTGAAACTAATAATTAATAAATCATTGAAAACACAACATCTGAAAAACCTTTGAAAGTTTGACAGTAAAATTACTTTCCAATATGTACAGAGTGTAACTAAATTCCAATTACAGACTTTGAGGACGTGTAGTGGGAACCAAGACGATTACGTTTAGCATAGGAACTCATGTGCAGAATCGTACCGTTTTCCCGCTACACGCAAAAAAAAAAACCACAACACACGTTGCTCTCTCTGACGCCTGCTACTTATCGTCTGGGTCCACTTATAATAAAGGCTCGATGTGACGACCACCGACGTCATCATAGATACGGTACCGCCGCAGCCATAACCCGCTTCAGTAGCTCTTCCTCGGATGCCTCAGAGGTCTCGTAAATCATGGTCCCACAGGTAGTAGTCTAGCGGGGTCAAGTCGGGAAAATGTACAGGCCAAGCAATCGGGCAACCACGACCTATCCACTGTTACCCAAATCGTTGGTCCAGATGATCTCGGACGAGCGACCCTCACATTGCAATAAGTTTCGCCGCACAATAACACCACGTCGGCGTATTCCGCAAATATGTACTTCGTCATGGTCAAC
>JASPKZ010010327.1:55000-66494 GCA_030220185.1 Diploptera punctata | reverse complement strand
AGGCCGTGGTCTTGAGGCTTGAATTTCCCCGACGTTTCGCCAGAGACTGCGTCTGGCATCCTCAAGGTACACACACACACACACACATTCACACTAAACATGGCGAATAAGATGATGATTATGATGGCCAGATGATGTTCGGGGATCGTTTGTGCACTAACGATTCCTACATTTGTCTTACAGGTGAGGCGAAAAAATCACCCAGGAAACTTCCCCCGAATGGAGATCGAACCGAGCTCCCTGCGTACGAGGCAGCGTCGCTACTCGGAGTCCACAGTAATGGACTTATTCAATAATAATATTTTCATAGAAGAATCTAACCTGTTTCTTCTGTCTCAAGTCCTCTGGACCTTAGCAGGAACACGACCATGTCAGGAGAAGTTTTTAACTCTGAGAATACACTTTTTTTGTCCACAGAATGACATTGAGGTCATCAGCTAAATACAAGCTCCCAGAGAACACGAAAACTTAGGCAAGATGCTCCATTCACAATAATACACTCACATTAAACCAGATGATAATAATAGTGTGATTTGTATGACCTAATGCTGTTCGGGACAATTTTGGTGTTTCATTTTCCCAATATTTGTCTTCAGATGGTGAGGAAAAACAAAAAGCTCTCACCCACGAAACTTGTTACATCCTGGGACTGAACTCCAGACCACAGCGGTGGATGTAATGAAATTCCAGCAAAAAATCATTGAAAGAACTAAGGGAGTGGGAGATAGATACATGGATAGATTGATAGACAGATATAAATGTAGAAACTGAGAAAAAACCAAATTAGTTGGAAATCGGAAATGCACTCAGAACCTTCCGAATATTAATAAAGGCCGCGAGGATATAAGCTCTCTCTACATCCGTATCTTGTATGTTATCAAAATGCAATACCATTCATTATTAACAATTATATATAAATTAATTAGTGTCTAATGCTATTGTGTTATTATTTAATTGTAATATTAATGTGTTTTCTTTATGTAATTGTAATGTTAATGTTTTTCTAGTGTATAATGCTATTGTGTTATTATTTAATTGTAATATTATTATTGTGTTTTCTTTATGTAATTGTAATGTTATTGCTGTTTTTGTGTTTATTTTTCTTTACACTAGTACCAATTATTACTTTATTGTAACGGACTGACAACAGCACGTACGGCTTACTGCCCGTGCGACCCATATTTGTAAATAATATTGTAAATAATATTGTAAATATCTTACTTTTGTCTAATAAAGTCCTACTACTACTACTACTAATATTTTCCATTCATTACCAATGTAATTCACTTGTCTCAAATCATTATTAATATTATTCAACTGCCTCATTATTGGCCTCCCTACGGGGAGCTTTACTTCTGCTTTTCTTACAAGAAGTTTCCCTCGCCTTGAGTCTCCATTCACACCATATCTCCTACCCATCGCAGCCAATGGGACTGAACTGCTGTCCTGTTACAAATTGTTTCCGCAAAGATCAAGAAACTCGCTTTAAAAGTAGTTTAGTTTTCTCCATCCTACTGGCTGATGGACTCCATCTGGTCCCAATTTTTCCTATGCGCTTATTTTCAAATACTCATTATTCCGTATTTACGTAAATAAGAAACTAACGAAAACATATGGATGCCTATATGAAGTAAAACAAGTAACATTTCGATCACTTTTTTTTTAGATTATTCAAGTCATTTAATTTTTACCCTTATATATATATATATATATATATTATATAATATATATATATAGAGAGAGAGAGAGAGAGAGAGAGAGAGAGAGAGAGAGCGAAAGAGAGTACAGTTATGTTTCCAAGTATATTTTGAGGGTAGAAGCACAAATAATAAAAGAAAAAAGTATAATTAATTTACTCAGGTTTTACCAAGGAAATACAATTGTTTCAATCAAATCTTTTGGAAAAGGAAATAGATATTATGTAAAATTGTAGGATTTTACGGCAGGTGTCTTAATTCCTGTTGGGTTTGTCTATCGGGCTAAATGGCCATGGTCTGGGTTTCTTAAAAACAGCCGACAGTTGTTTAAGAAAACCAGATTACGGCCATTTAGCCCGAAAGTCAAACCCAACAGAAAGAGATATTATTTCCGAATCTTAAAGTTACACATTTTCAAAAAACAAAATCATAAATTATTTCTCCACAAATCTTTCTGCATTAGATTAACTCCAGACACAGGTAAGTAGCATGAAGCGGATTTGAAATAAAACTAAGTGTTCATTTACTATCAATAAATCATTTCACATTTCAATAAATACAATTATGATATACAAAAAAGGTATTTGTCCATATTAGTTACATTCGCCGAGATTTATATATATATATATATATATATATATATATATATATATATGCAGCTTATATCAATTATCCTTTTGCGTATTGCGCAATATTTTTATAAATTATACTTTCAGTAAAGATATGTATTACTTACTATCTGCATGTTTTTTGTCTACTTTTAGTAAACGAAAAGGTAAATTTAACATTTTAGAAAATGAATAGGCCTACATATTTACATTCGTTAATTACAGTAATATAGCATTCTTATTTCTCCACAAGCTTTATGAACCCTTGCCGTCACTGAATATAATTTTCTAATTTGTTCTCTTTGGCTTTGTGAACTGTTTCATTTTTCTTTCTGTAAATATTACGTAGTAAAATTCATTATCTTAGCTTTCATTCTCCTACTAGCACTAATAATGTTTACTATTTCACGCTTTGATTAAAATGACGTTAATGAATAGGAAATGAAATGTACACAAAACCGAAAATTAAAAGTGGGAGCATGTATCTTTCAGCCGTAGTAACATTACGATTTCTCTTAAATATATAAGAAATCATAAGAGGAAAATCAAAGAGCAGGATAATTAACATAAAATTAAAAATTTACTGAGTAGTAATTCCGCTAAAAGAATCAACAATCGATCTGGGTTGTATATCTGTCCGATTAAAACCACAGATATCAGTAAACGTGATGAAACATGCCCAAATTTTATCGTGTTTCTTATTTGTTTTATCACTTTTAATGATATATGTGGATTTAATTCGACAGATTTGCAATCCAGATAGATTACCGATTCTTTTAGCGGAAATACTACTAAGATATTTTCTTTTTATTTACTATATTGTTGTGCTCTACTGTGGTGTGATTTTCGCGTCGTTTTTGTAATAAAACAACACAGATGATGTTGAAAATCTCCACAATGGCTGTATTTAATTTAATAGACTCTCCGTGACATACTACTCACAAATTACTGTAATAAAAGACTACGCAGGAAAATAGAGGAAGTATGGCCGGAATTCTTCAGCACCGGAGCGATGATAGGAACTGGACAGGAAGCAAATTTCCAGATACGACACGTCATCACAAGACTAAGCGTGCATGGATTCCACCAGCTAATGTGTAGACACAAAACATTCTATGACCCGAAGATGCATGTATATGCGAAGTATGTGTACAGAAATGCGAAATATATCACATCCAAACATGTACACAAAGAACAAAAACAATTTGTGATTACGCAAGACAAAGCTAAAGTGTTAGTGATTGTTAAAGTGCTGTGTTATCACCATTGCACATTTGTGCGCAATCCATTTATATATAAATTGCTGTAATAATTAATTTTGTTTAAAGTTTATCTATCACAACATTATCGTCAATCTCTAACGAATCCATTTGCTTTAGTTTCTCCTCTTTCACAACACAACTGACTCGCTCTCGACCCTCGCAACAGCTTATATTAGCGGGGGACGAAAATGTATGGCTCCCGATTGAGACCTTTCCAGTGTGGAATTTCTGGGAACGAACCTTCCCGACGGGGGGGGGGTCGAGTCTTGGAGAATCCTCCGGAAAGGAAGTCCAGATGCCTCGATGATCTGCGCGGATCTTTCGACTCCCGAATTTATTTCTACCAATGTGAGACCATTATTCTGACCTTCGCCCGCGAAATTAAAACGCACCTAGTACGATGCGTCATAATATATTGCATTTCCACAAAGTTACGACCGACTTAATTACAGAAAAATAATTCATACTAAAAAAGGAAATATATAGGCATATTATCACAATCTGATATTCTATTAACCTTGATATATTCTACGTAATTTGGATATAGAGTTACTATCAATAGAAATACATAATCAAAGGTTAAATTTACAATGGTGTAAGACATATTCATCAGAAGTAAAATAGTAACCATTGTGGGCCAAAACATTTAATGAAATTTGTTATTTCACGTTAAATTTGGATTAAGGTTCATTTATAAAATTACATTGGAATACAACATTTTTATTTCTAAATTCATTAAAGTATCGTTGGGTTATGTTAATGTTTGGATACAAAAATGTGATTTACATGCAATCTAACTTTATCCCGTCCGTATGAAATGAAATGTCCAAGTACAAAAGTCTGATATTAATATAAGTATCTCTATATTGACGGTTCAGAGCACTAGTATATACCAAGTACATAAACTGACCTATATCTATTTCATGAGAGAAATATCTGAACATAATTGTACCTATATTTCACTGTGGTCTTAGTTTAAGATTAAATTAAACATATTTTACAGTTCTGAAATATCCCCTACTGCAAATTAACATTTAGAGCCCAGAGGGCGTTGCATGACATCATCTTAGTCTGCTTGTAAATGTCTGAATATTATATGGCGACCTCAAATTTAAAAATCCCCCAAAAATCAGGATCGATTGACATACAAGTAATCATGTTTATATGGATTAATTATTTGACATTCTATATATATACCTAGCCCAAATAAATGACCTCTGAGTCATATGTGTGAATACTTGAAGTGTGTCGAACCAAAAGCATCGTAAAGCCTACATACATTTGTAGATTGATTTCATCTCATTCATTCCATAAAGTAAAGATGGGCACAATGAATAAATAATAAAGTTGTGTTATATACATAAGTGGAGTGGCTTGCATGCTTAAATGATCCCGAGAGCTATACCGGCGGTAGCATTGCTGCCGATAGGGTTAGCCATGCCGGACTGGTCGAAGGTGATAAGCCAGATGAGAAAAGTACCTTGGTCGAAACAGTGACGATCTTTCACCGTAAAAATGCAACCGTTGAGAAATGCGGACATGGGTTCTACTGGAGTAAAATTTTCCGGGGATCAAATAGTCCCCCATTCGGTTCTCCGGGCGGGTACTACTTTATACTCGTTGACTGCGATAGGCAGGACGTGTGCCACGAATGGGGAAGCTTCTTGCATGGAAGCTTCTTGTAGGAAAACCAAAGGGAAAACGCCCAGTTGGTAGGCCAAGAATGAGGTGGGAGAATAACTAATATGATTTGAGCGAAGTAGATTATTCTCTCTCCTCCTGGCGCGACAGGCCTAGAAGGCCCTTAGCCTACCATCCGACTGCTGGCCTCACATCCACATGTGTCAATCACAGTGGTAAATGGTCATCCAGCCAATGTAGGGGTGACATGTGGTCAGCATGTCGAGTCCCCCAGCCGTTATAGCCGGTTTTCTCCACCTGGAGCCGCTCGCTACTTATTGTAGCTACTCATATGCCTCACGATGCTGGGTGGGCACCGGTCCCATACTGGCCGAAATACCATGAGAAAATTTCTTCCCCCCATGGAGACTCGAACCAGCGCAAGTCCCGTAGCTCTTAGCCAAGGCTTCCTGTCTTAACCACTCAGCTACGGCGCGGGACGAAGTAGATTATACAGGGTCTTCTTCACGGTTTAGGCTTATTTACTAGCCTGTTCCGGCTCCAAATTGCTGCTCTTTCCATCTTTTCCTTGGTCTTCCCAAACTTCTTCCTCGTGGTGAATAGTTATATGCTGCTTTTGGTATTCTATTCTCAGTCATCCTTGCCAAGTGTTCTTTCTAGTTTGTTCTTTATTTCTCTATTGTTGAGTTTAATTCCTCTATTTTTAGTTGTCTTATTTCTGCGTTATGTTTTTGTCTGTTCTTTGATATCCTGCTATTGGTCTGAGGAATCTCATTTCAGCAGCTTGTATCCTGGCAGATTGTTGTGTTGTCACTGTCCATGTTTCGGATCCAATATTAATAATAGGCACTGCCATTGTCTTGTATAATTTCATTATAGAATCTTTCCTAGCTTTATTTTTCAAAGTTCTTTTTAGTGTAACTTACCTGTTATATAATTAAACTTATTTATTTTGTTATTTATATCTGTTTCTGCTCTGTATGATATTTTGCAACCTATTATAAAGGGTATGATTGGGAAACATTAGCTCAGGATAGGGATGTATGCCCGGGCGGCCATGAACCTGCGGATTCGATAGTACCAGTGAGTTAGTTAGTTATATACTTAAAACTTGAACCCAATTTTACTAATCTTATCTAATGACCTGTCATTTATAACGTGGTTTACTGTAAATGAAAACAAATCTTCTCATCTACATACCAGTGAAATTTCGTAGCTGTTTCCTAAAATCGCTTTTGCACTTAAAAACCAATGAAATCATTCACTGTCGTTTATCCTTCCAAAAAAATCTATATAATATGACAGCACTACTCACAATTCATCTGAGATTTCATTGCAAAGCACAAGATATTCGAGTATCTATCCATCTATTCTTGAAATATTGTGACGTTTCTCCATCTTAAAGCGGGAGAGTTATAACAACAAGGAGTTTGCTAACAAATAGAAGCATACAGTTGACAGCGTGATGCTTTCAGACAAAGTTTCCCTTTCTCGCCTTATCTCCACCACCCTCAAACCACACCATCATACTTAACAGATGACCCGTTTCCTACACCCACTCCACCTCATGCATCAACCACAAGATTCTTGATGGATTGACTAGGCATTATGGTCGACAGATACACTTTCCTACACTGTGCCATCATCCTATGTTATAAGAAGTCATTTGTGCAGCCATGTCCGAAAAATGATGAAGTTGGTATCCATTAAATGTAGACTTAGTAATGGAACTTCTCAGAAAGGAATTCTTCTCCTTCTAGACAACAGCCGGCTCCTTCAAAAAAAATTAAGAGAACCTCCATCCATTTTCGGTCTTCCACGAAATATCTTACCATACGCGAGTACAGTGTGATTCAGAAATATGGCTATACGTTTGATCGCATTTTGAGACGAAAATATTATTATTGAAGGAAATATGATGTTATCATTGGAAAGGCAATCCTTCAAATTACAACAATAGAACAAAACAAAACAAATCACTGCTCACGTGCAGCTTGGTGGATTGATTTTTATGGGCTAGCGTCGAACGCCTCCACAATTCTCTTCGTTGTTTCTGCATCCGTGCTAATACGAGACCTTCCAGGAGGTTTGATTTTCTGCATCCTTCTCGTTTCCATCAGTCGTTTTCTCCACTTTCCCACAGTCTACGGCTGCAATGCTACGTTGAACTCACGTCTTACCCGTCTTGCGGCCTCACGATCATTAACATACGTTATTGCCCATGCAGCAATTGTAATTTGCTGTTGCATATTCAACGCCATTTTGACTAATGACGTAAGTTCTACACTGTTTTTTGTTTATTCCATTGTTGTAATTTGAATAATTGACTTTCCAGCGGTAATTTCATATTTCCTGTAGTGGTAATATTTTCATCACACAACGCGATCAAACGTATAGCCATATTTATGATTCATCCTGCAGACGGGGGGGGGGCACACCGTAGCGTAGTTAGTTTTTAGTAGTAAATGGAATTTATTGACATTTCGAAAGAAAGGAAATATCTTTTCGTTTACATTGCGCACGGATCTACTTGGTCGCACATGCATTTTTTTTCCACGAATAAAAAATATACATAAGAATATATAAACAATAGGCCCTACATACATGGCTACAGACTACATTCATATATAAAGAAGGCATAAAAAACGAATATATGTAAGTCCACATTTACAATACATACACAATAATACACAATTACACTCGTTAATAAAACATCAGCATAGTTGATTAAGGCAATGCACTACAATCCAGAAGTTCGAGGGTTCGAGTCCCGGTGGTATAAGGTTTCTAAACTGACTCAAACCTACTGTTGTAACAATGACCCGGGACCGATTCACTCTCTAACGGAAATGAGTACCAGATGCTTGTTCTGGGGGTAAAGGCGGTCGTCACGTAGGGCTCAAAACCCAACTGACATCAAGTTCTGATTTTCTAGAAAAGTGGAGGTCTTAAAACTCCTAGTACTCCAATGACCTTCTAATATCTATAGTGGGATAACTTAATTTTTTACCTAAGAGCGGACTGTCCTTACCATACTTTAATTCAGTTCGATGGCATGCGAGTTGTATGTTGTTTCCATTCCGTTCTTTTTCTATACATCCAATCACGTATTTGTTGGATATTAATTGTAAATCACTTGACTTGTTACCTGATTTCTTCTAGTTTTATATAAAGTAAGTACTGTCCAGTTCTGGTAACTGTAGCCTTTTTGGTGAAAACAAAGGCGCATTGCAAGATGGTACATTACCGATTGGGGGAGGGAATTAGTAGCCAAGTAAAAAAATTTTAATAATAATAATAATAATAATAAATTAATTATGATGATCTTGTAGAAGATTTCCGGGCTGTTGGCCGTGGTCTTGAGGCTTGTAGTTCCCCAACGTTTCGCCAGAGACTGCGTCCGGCATCCTCAAGGGTGGTCTTGAAACTGAGGATGCCGGACGCAGTCTCTGGCGAAACGTTGGGGAACTACAAGCCTCAAGACCACGGCAACAGCCCGGAAATCTTCTGCAAGATCATCACAGTAACTCCGGCTGTGAAAGCCTAAGTCAAAATAAAATTAATTGTTATAAAAACAACGCTAGTCTATAATGAACATTCCAAATTTATTAGACAACAAACAATATTCAGTAACAATCGATAAGAAATTGCGACATATAGTAACTACTATGTTTTCTAAACTGAGGATAGGGAAGCTCTGTTTGTTGGTACACGTGACGTCATATAAGGCAGTGTACACTGTCAGCGTCCCAAGTCCCATTCCCCTTTGCACTCCTAGATAGCAATGTCACGTGGTCTATTCCTGCATAAACACGACTGCAGTGCCCTCCGTCAACAACTGCGCTTACTCCTTAAACGGGTAATACTGGCAGTACCTGCAACTCGCCGTCCCCTCTTACCGCACCATACCTAAGACCCCTCAAATGCGGCTAAAGAAGTCAGAATAGTACAGAAAAATAAACTCTACTCGTGTTCGGAGTAATGATAGGACGGGGGATAGAATGAGATAAGATGAAGCTTGTATCCAACGTTTTCTACTATACTATACAATGCTATTTGTGTAGTCATATCCGAGAAATTATAACGTCTCTAGTCGTGTCCTATTCTTTATTTGAACTATGTAAATCTTTTATATAATCATTCAGTCACCGAATAATGAAGTTGGCATGCAAATATAGTAGTGAATATTCTCTGAAAAAATAAATAAACTATGATTTGAGGGAAGTAGATTATGGAGGGGATGATTGGAAAACCATTGGCTCAGGATAGGGGGTATGGAGAGCTTATGTCAGCGCTGCCAATAACCTATGGGTTCGATAGTGCCAAACCTACGGGTTCGATAGTGCCAGTTAGTTAGTTAATGTAACTTCAAAAAATTAACCCTCTATTCGTACCCAAGTAATGCCAGACAGAAG
Source organism: Diploptera punctata (assembly GCA_030220185.1). Lineage (NCBI taxonomy): Eukaryota > Metazoa > Arthropoda > Insecta > Blattodea > Blaberidae > Diploptera > Diploptera punctata. The sequence goes on along the minus strand of JASPKZ010010327.1, from coordinate 56,871 downwards.
TATAGTTTATATCAATCTCCTATTATTAAAGTCTATAACATACAATTTGAATAGCTGACTTCGCCTGTCACTCCATTACAGGGGTAGATTTAATGAAATGGAACGAAATATATTACTGAATTATATTTGTGAATCATATAATATTTCAATATAGTTCGAATATCACAGGTTAATTTACTTGTGCTCATATTCTACTCTATTGATATTTTGTAATTTTACTTATTTATAGGCCTATATCATGCAGGTTGGCGACTCAGTATCGCAAGTGATTGGATTCGGCCTCCATCTTATTCGTGTCTCGGTAATTTCATGAGAGTTTGTGGTGGCCGAACCATAATCATGAAAGATTTTCCTCGGGGTTTCTACTATTTCACCGTGTGAAATATTTCATTTCACTAAGTTGAAAAAAATCCCGAAAAAAAAAACATCACGCAGAAACTTGTCCCGTCTGGACTAAACCCGAATCTGTTGCATACTAGGCAATGGCGATACCCCGATCATTTATTGATTTTAATTAACTGAGTTCAATTAATTGTCTTCCATTAATATGATAAAGCAAAAATATAAAAAAAAATATCATGCCAGATATGGAAACGTGTAACATGTAAGAAGAAAAATTTGAATGTATTTAAATTGTATAACATATTTTAATTTTCCAAGTAAGTCACTTTAGCAGTGAGGTGTGATATTTGATTGGGAAGTTGTTTACTAAAGCAGTTCGGCTGAAAGCACATTTCTTCATCGTTTTATGAAATGTGTGCACTATATTTAGGTCACGGGTTCTTTATCACCACGTTTCGTTGAGCTGACACTTTTCTGGTTTCAATTTACTGCTTCATGAAACCTCGGTGCAATGTCCTCCAGCGTTCAAAACAATCATTTTTCAGCATATTTTAATCAATTTTTAACGAATCCATTCATACATAAGTACATTCACGTAGTAAGATATATTTTAATAGCCCATATTATTATTATTATTATTATTATTATTATTATTATTATTATTATTATTATTATTATTATTATTAACTACCAAAGGCCGTCAATGCATGGAAAATTGAAAGAAGGAGCAGAAAAGGAGGACCAAGAACAACCTGGAAGAATAACATTCAGAATTCAACGAGAAAAAAAAATGGTGTAACGGATGAAGAGACAGAGGACAGAGAACGATGGAGAACTTTAACTAAGGTAAATTTGTGTTTGTTACAAACTGATAGTCTATAAGTTCGTAGTCATTTACGTATTTTTTAAAACGCATGTTAATTATTGAGATTGGTTGGAGAAAACCCTCGATTATGAGGAAAATTCTCAAAATGAATGATTATTATTATTATTTATTATCCAAAATTTATAAACCTTATTTCACTTAAGGTATATTAGGATTATAGCTTGTGTCAAAGATGTGATATATTATATAATTTTATTTAAAACCAAAGTTTTTATGAACCTTAATGATAAAGACATTAATATTTGTAGTTCTTTTCTGTCAAAAGCACTTCTGTAATATGTTCACTTTAAACAGGCAGTGTTATTTACAAGGCAGGTAACTTCGAACCTTTCATTCCATAACAGCGGTTCCCAACATTTTTCGATTCGCGAACCCCTTCCACCACGATCTGAGTTTGATGAACCACTGAGTTTTAAATATACATCCAGTAGACATACATAAAATTTAATTGCAAGCAAAAGGTTTTATAGCCTTAAATTAACTTAACCCTTAATTGTTAAAACCTAAAGTTACTCCACTTACAGCTTAAACGTTACACAACATGTAGGCCTAGTTTTAGCGAAATGAAATGCATTCCTAACGTTGTTACATAACTGTAAATCACCATTCGCGGTAAATTTTAGTTTATTGTGGGAATAATGTG
>JASPKZ010010327.1:0-50000 GCA_030220185.1 Diploptera punctata | reverse complement strand
TACGGATAACTCACAATAACCATTTTTATCTTTCATTGATGATAAAAAGATCGGGATAAGCAGATTCCCGGGCAAGTGTAACAGCGCACGGCTGGTGGTAAAAACATATTAACATTTATTTAGGAGTAGCAGCGCACGCCGGGTATTAGCTAGTTATTAATATGTTTATTGATACTTTCATATTTTCAATTAATGTTTTCCAATCATTCCATCATCCTGAAAACCTGACTAATGTTTTTCTATTTCATTTTTGCCCTAGCTATTGGGTGCTTTCCTATTGGTATTCATACAAGAAATAACTATCTCCCTGTTTTATTCCCCATTCGTGTCGCATGTCCTGCCCACGGTAGTCTACGAGACGTAAATGTTCTCAATACATCTGGTTTCTCAAGCATCAAGATCACTGTTACGTGGTATTCGCTATTAACCTGTTTGTGTTTCTCTGTTCCAAAAATATTCCTAAGAAATGTATTCACACATACTCGTAATCATTCCTCCCCTTATATAATAACAATAACAACAATAACAATAACAACAATGACGACAATTACAACAATAACGGCAATAATAACAATAACGACAATTACAACAATAACGACAATTACAACAATAACGGCAATAATAACAATAACGGCAATAATAGCAATAACAATAACGACAATAACAACAATAACAACAATAACAACAATAACGACAATAACAAGAATAACGACAATAACAAGAATAACGACAATTACAAGAATAACGACAATAAACACAATAATAATAACAACAATAACGATAATAATAACAATAACAATATTATACTACAGAGGATAAAAAATGTAAAAAGACGTGTTAACCTTTGTAATCAAAACTGAATGAAGCTAAATATTTAAACTGAAGATTAATTAATGATTCAATAACATTAACTACCTATTGAACAGTGCGCTTATTAGCGAAATGATAATGCAATTACTAACAAACTATTTGTGTTAGCAATTATAATTCATTTATGTTATGTAAACGCGTCTATTCATTAAGAGTAAAATAGAATATAAATTTCCGAGGAAGCGCTGTATACCAATTAACTTGTAAACACTTCATACCGTATAGAGAGGGCTGTTGCCAATTAAAGTCAGCGCGTATTATGGGGTGAAAACTTCCCCCGCTCCCTTTAACATCTGTATAAAACAGATTTTCAGGGGTGCGAACATCTTAAGGAGTCTAGTCATGTAAGCGATTGCGTGAGGAAGAGAGAGAGAGAGAGAGAGAGAGGAGAGAGAGAGAGAGAGAGAGAGTAGTCGAAAAGAGCCCTCGGTTAATACTCCCAACGTAATTTGGCTGTCACTGCCTCCAACACCCTTGCTACCAATATTGGACCGATGCCAATTGCCATCCGTGCTTTATGATTCAAGTGATCCTCCCCGACGGATAGGGCGCTCTCTTAACTTGTGTGAATGTATCAGGAAATTTGAACTCAATGAATAACTATATATTATTGAAAATAAAAATTTCAGTATGGTATATAGTTCCTGTATTTAATTGTATTATAAGGCATATTAGATAAGAAATGGATGCACAAGTGACTTATCGATATGATAACAAAGAGAGCTTTACAGTGGTATGGATATGTACAACGGATGTCGGAAGAACAGTGGCCTAAACGGGTGTTAAATTGGATGGTACCAGGCAGACGGAAGAGGAGGAGAAGCAGAAGAACATGGTATGAGGGTATATATGATGCCTTGATGAAGAGGGGTATGGATGAAGAACAATGGGGGAATAGGAATCTTTATAAAACAAGAATTAAGGACGAACTGCTGTAAAGTGGAAAGTCTGTATTAAGTAATAAATAAGAAAAATATTAAGTTATCATACAAGGGAATTGTCAACCATTGCATGCCGAAACCCACCTTGAGATTTCTCAGAAGCGCATTGTGATGTAGGAAGGCCGTATACAAAAATATATCTGCCGTTTTTAATTGCAAGGCACAGAAATCGAAGCCAGAAGCCAGAATCCAGCTATGGCAATCCACTGTACGGAGCAGTATAAATTCCTGCTTCAGTAAGAGAGGAGTGGAGTGAAGCAGGACGCGACGCGTACGGTAGTAGTGACGGTTATCCCAATTTACTAATTCGAAAGTTGTTTACTTCCATACAGTTTGAGAGATTTAGCACTGATTTTAGTGCCTTGTAATTAAAAATGGTAAATTTGTTTTGGACAAGGCCTTTGTACATCATAACACACCTCTGGAAAAAATTTCAAGGTAGGTTTCGGCATGCAATAGTTCACAGTTCAATTGTTTGTTGAATGGACTTACACTGTATTGCCATTATCAGAAGCAATGGTATTGTTCAATAAACATAACATTAGTAAATGTTCAATTGTATAAACACTTAGTAAGTTATTTACTGTATTGAGAAACATTAAAGGCCGGTTTACACGTTACGTCTTATTGTACTATTTGTCAATCAAACAAAACGGAATACAAAACATACGTTATGTCCAGTGTTTACACAGTAACGTTTTCCCCTCCATTTTCTACATCAGTTCCAACTTAAAAAAATAAGACCCCCAACTCAAATGAATAAAGACCTCTTAAATAAGGAAAAATTATTCATAATAACAAAGTCAAAAAATAGACTAAAAACAGGAGCAAAATAATAAGAGATATAATTAGAAGTTAATGGGAATGTCTGTTCGAGACTCGAGTTGTTGTGTATTGTCAGTGATTTATTCTCTTATTAAAAGTGAGAAAGACTCGATTGTGGAGGAAGCACAGTTACTTTCTTTGAAAATTGGATAAACCTTGGTAAATTTCTGGACAAAACGCGGAAAATAAGGACAACACTCATTCATGAATAAATATATGTTATCAAAATGCAATACCATTAATTCTTAACAATTATATATATATATCAATTAATTAGTGTATAATGCTATTGTGTTATTATTTAATTGTAATATTATTGTTTTTCTTTATGTAATTGTAATGTTATTGCTTTTTTTGTTGTTTATTTTTCTTTACACTAGTACTAATTATTACTTTATTGTAACTGACTGTCAACAGCACGTACGGCTTACTGCCCGTGCGACCCATATTTTTAAATAATATTGTAAATATCTTACTTTTTGTTTAATAAAATCGTACTACTACTACTACTTTCTTTTATTGTTTCCCTCGTAAGGATTCAATGACTGCGAGGAAAAGTGATGAAGAGGAAAAATACAAGATGGTCAAGGGAGTGACTTCTCAAAAGAAGTCAGTATTCCCATGTCCTGTTACTGAAAGAATTGAGAGGCCAACCTGATGACTGGCGCAAGTATTTGCGAATGGACACCTCAGCCTACAGTCAATTGCTGGAGTTGGTAACAGCATATGTACAGAAACAAGACACCTGCATGAGAAAAGCCATTTAAATGGAACATATAAAACGTAATACAAAACATACTTTTGATCGCAAACTGATGCTTCTCCCGTCAGTTCTTCAATCTGATCTTATATTAATTTCCACTCGACAAGACGTACGTTTTGCTGTTTATATGCCACATTTTATCGGACAGGATTTGTCCTGTCCAATAAAACATATAATAAGACATAGCATGTAAACCGTCCTTAATTAACATACTGGATCTGGAAGTACGTAAATATCAATGAAACTAAATATATGGTCACGCGTAAAAGTAATTTGCATAATGGAAATGGACATTTAATGAAACATTAGAGACATTTTAAAGAAATGACTGAATTCAAATACAAAGGAACCAGAAATGGTTTTCAGAAAGAAATTTAAAAATAGTTTCAACTCTATAAATGCATGCTATTATTCATTACAAGGGCTCTTTCATTCCATAACATATGAATGAATGGTTAATGACAAGTGGAACTTACTTCCAAGCAGAAACTAAATTCAAAAGAAAGCAAAAAAAAAAAAGGGGTTACAACCTTATTCTGGGCGGCTCTTTAATTAAAATTACAGGCAATCATATAGTATAAACATAATATAATTTCTAATATTTCTAAAAAGAATAATAAAAAAAAGAGGCTCAAGTGTTATAAATACACATAACATTTTGGTCTGTAAGCAGCTACTTATATACGAAGTAGAACATAATTCTACTGACGAATTTTCACGGGGTTATTCAGGGTTTTCTGATGTTCTGATATAAAGAATCCATGGTCCTCGGTGACACATATGTAGAATTCTGTTCAACCCTGTATATTGGAAATTAATTATAAGTATTAGATAATACAAAAAAGGCAATAAATCATGCTGTGAAAAATTTCTATTTATATATATTCATTCGAACAATTAAATTGGTGTTTATATCAGCAAACATTAAACACAATATCAGATAAAATCCACTTTAATATTTATTTTTACTTATAGGCAACCAACCAAATTAATCGTATGATTTTAAACAAATATTATTCGAGCATTTAAATTGCAATCCGTATTGATATCTCGTTTTTTAAAAAATTGAACTGCAGTGTAATAAAAATACATTCATGTCGTGAGAGGCCAACCAGCCAGTTGTTTGTCTCACGTTGACATGTACTAATCACAGAGCTAGAAGAACATCTAGCCAATAGGCCTATAGGACGACATGTATTCAGCATGTCACAATCCATGTCACTTCCCTGTTTGCTGCTAAGTCAAAACTTGTAATCAAATTTAATGTTATTCTACCACTCATTCTTGGCCCACCTACTGGGCATTTTTCCTCTGGCTTTCTATGAGAGCTTCCATGCTCCTCTTTCATTCCCCGCTCATGCCACATATCCTGCCTAATGCTGTCTACGAGATTTAACTGTTCTCATTATATCTGGTTTCCCATAAAAATCATGTAGCTTCCTGTTATTTTGTCTTCTCCATTCGCCTGTCCGTTCATCCGTCTTTGGTCCAAAAATGTTAATAAAAACTCTATTCTCAAAATACTCCTAATATTTTCTCCTTCCTTAACCCATTCGCCTCAGAATACGAGATAGACTCGCTTAACTCTGTTGTTATATATTTTGCAATATTTTGTATATCCCTTGTCAGGGTAATCTTATGTTAACATTTATGAAAAGCAGACGAATCTGTTTTCGCCTTCATCCTTATTGTGATCTCAAGTACCGTTATCTTTTGTTCGTTTTGAATGTGTGAAAGTAGACAATATAATTTACGGGAACTTAAATCCGGTTTCTGGGGAAATGCATTGAACATTTAAACCAGAAGCGAATGGTTTAAAGTAATATACCTGGGAGAATAAGAGTTAGGGTTGTAAGGGGTAGTGACGTGTGTATAACCTCTCCTACCTAATTCTCATCCTCACCTTCTCGTGGTACAACCCGTTTTCACGAACGAGGCTCTGAGGACCGAGACACGGCGGTATAACCATTCCATCTGGTACTGAGTAAATGCGGTATCCTAATGTCTGTCCAGAGACTAAAAGGTAGCAGCCCTACCACTGGACTACTTAGCGTCGGGCCAGTAACCTGTCCTAAGGAACTTCAAAACTACTTTCAAGTCTCAACACGAAAAAAATCGAATGGAAGATCACAGAATACCCAAACAAATGTTAAGATATCAACCTGCAGGAAGAAGAAGACCAGGATGTCCACTCAAAAGACTTCTGGATGGTGTTTCTCTTGAGGCCGAAACAGGTCAACAAATGGCCTAAATTCGTGAATGTACTATGATGATGATGATGAATAATAGTTACATATACATTCAGTTTAATGTATTTTAGAGAAGTTGGGACAAGTGCCCCCGTAATGCATTTTCCAGAATTTAGAATATGTAGCCTATAATCTCTTTGTGCACCCCATTCCTTTTGGTCATTATTGTTCCTAGATATTTGAAATAATTTCTGTTTGAAGAATACGAGTATTTACATGTAGTGAATAATGGAACAAAAGTCATTTATCATAATATGAAAAATTTCTCTTGATATCACTGCAGCGTGTTCATAATGCTTGCGTTCGATTCATTTTCAATATCCGCCATTATGACCATATTTCCGAACACTTTAATAACCTCTCTTGGCTCCGTCTTACTGACAGACGTAAATTGCACTCCCTTTCACTACTTTTCAAGCTTCTGAATTCCTACATCCCTACTTACCTGGCGTCCAGATTTGAGAAGTTACCTCTTACCACAATATTGACACTAGATCACAAGATAGCAGTCTGCTAACAATTCCTCTTCATAGCACTTCCTCCTATTCTACTTCCTTCACAGTAGCCTCTGCCCGCTCCTGGAATCTCCTTCCTCAAGATAACAGGGGTTTGCCGCACACTTGGAAACTTTAGTCACGCTTATACAGTTACCTGTTGTCTAATAATTAATTTTCTCTATTTATATAATTTTATACTATGTCATAATCTTTTCCTCGTTTTTTATATATATATTGTACATATTATATATTAATTCGTTAATTTAGAGTAAATCAAAATACATTATAAATATTAATTGTATTGTATTCATAACTTGTAATCGTTTATATATATATATATATATATATATTGTAATTTAGATTTAAGACTATTTTTTTTGTTTGTATTTTTTTTAAACCTGGTTGATGAGTGGTAGACAAGGCCTTAAGGCCTTAACTCTGGCAGGTAAAATAAAGCTATTATTATTATTATTATTTATTATTATTATTATTACTATTATTATTATTATTATTATTATCAATGCCATTAATTAAGTAGGTGTCTATTTCAGTGAACTTTAAACACAATATCAGTTAAAATCCACTTAATAATTATCTGTATTTAGAGGTAATCTACTGAATTACTCTATGACATTAAATTAAATATTCTTCTGGCATGTCAATTGTAATCCGCATTGATGACTCGGATAAAGATTAACTTAGGAGGACGTAAATTATTAATTCAATATACTGCAATAGAATCATAAACGCAAAAGGATATTAGGGAATCATACGGAATGTACTTATAACATGTAGGCCTATGTCAATAAGCCTATAGTAACATAACTGCATAATATTACAGTGGTTATATTATATTGAAAACAAAGGGTATATAAGGTTTCCTCTTTTGTGGTTTAGGTATGTATGTGGCAGCCACGTTCAAATTGATTCATTCGCGTCCATAACATTGTCACAGTGCATTCTGTCACCGGTATATTTTGTCACGTTTCATAATATCCGATCAATTTGATCATTGTTGCTTATATTTGAGTTTTTGTCACATGGATAATTACTCCCAGAGGTGGGACATGGTCTCTTGCACTAAGATAGTAGAATAATAAGAATAAATTTAATTCTCAAATAAATGTTATACACAGTATTGACATCCGAATGAGCAATCGCTTGTATTCGGGTGCATTTCAGTTACAGAAATTATACTAATAAAATGTGTAATCTATATTGTAAAGTTTTAGTTAAAGGGAGAGCGAAAACAAAATATGTAAATTCAGAAGCCAGTTTCAATATACAAAATCATTTCTGGCACATAAGCAATTAAAAAATTAAGAAAATTATTTTTTTTGCAAACGCCCCAGGTTGTCTTTCGACATTCCTGGTGTTCTCTCCTGGCAAGGCGTGCCTGTACCCACTTCTGAGGTTGGGGCGCCTGGAAGGCGGGGTTACGTTGCCCTGATGATATGATGGGTGTTGATAGTGCTGCTCCAGGAGAGTCCCTAAAACTAAACTTAATCTAAGATGAATATGAATGATGATGATTGCGATGGACATATGATTTCGGGGACGTTTGGGTCTTAAAGTTTTCCTGACATTTGTCTTACAGGTGAGGAAAAACCTCGATAAAAACCTCACCCAGAAAAATTGTCCCGACCGGGGATCGTACCCGGCCCCGCTTCGTGACAAGGCAGCACGCTACCTCGAGACCACAGCGGTGGACAATACAAAGAATATATAACATATAATACATTCATACTAGACTGAAAAAGGTAATTAAAGACAAAGGAAACAAAACGAAACATATTCAGGTGAAAGTTTCGGTCTGACACACGAAGAATTTATGCAAAGGAGAAATATATAAACAAAAATTATATAATACATTAATACCAAACTGAAGAAGGAAATTAAATACATTAGATAATACTATAGAGCAAAACAAATTTAGGAGTAAATTTCAAAATGTAAAACTCACTCTAACAAACAGAGAATTAATGCAATGAAGAATGATATAAACAAAACATCATATAGGGCAAAAAATTAATACGTAACTGAAAAAATTTAATAAACGCATTAGGAAATAATATAAACCAAAATAGGCTTTCGATGAATACGAGCTTTTTAAAACAAAGCGCTTAGAAACAAATTTGAAACAAAGAGAAGTGAATGGAGAGAAAACTATTATAACAGTGAGCTACTGGTACATTCAAGTACAATGTTCTTTGTCATCATCATCTTCATTCATGGATTAGGTCTGTTGACCCGTTCCGACTTCAGCCCATCTCTTTCTAGGTCTGCCCACATCTCGGGTGCCTTTAGGTTTGTATTTTGTTATTTGTTTTGGATATCTATCTTCATTCATTCTGTCTATGTGTTGCTCCCCTGCCCTTTTGTGAGCTCCAGGTCCCACTCGCCCAGTGGGTAGTACCTGGGTAGGGCCCCTTCCACAGGGTTACGTGGGGAGAAGAGAAGTCCCCAAAGCCGTAGTGAAGGCAACTTCTCTAGGAGACGAACACCCCGAAATTCCAGTTCCCTGCCCTCCAGGAAGAGGGGTTTGGCTAGAGGCTGGTAACCTCTACTAGTAAAAAATAACTTACTCATAAACTTCAGCATGTTCTTTGTAATCGACATAATTTCCCAATAAAAAACTAATTATGTATTATTTTATTATTGACCTAATGTCCACCGCTGTGGTCTCGAGGTAGCGTGCTGCCTTCCCACGCAGCGGGCCCAGATTCGATCCCCGTTCGGGACAAGCTTCATGGGTGAGATTTTTTTCAGGGTTTTTCCTCACCTGTAAGACAAATGTCAGGAAGCTTAGCGCCCAACAGTCTTCGAAAATCATCCGGCCATCATCATCATGTTTATCATTATCATCACCATCCTTCACCGGTGTGGAAAGCAATGGGAAGCTACCACACCTATAATTACCTAGTAAATATGCAAAGCCATAGCATGAAAATGTTATGATTGCAGTGAAAGAACTGCCATTGGACAGAATTACTATGGATGGATTGACCTAATTTTAAAGAACATATTATTAACCTTAAAATGTAATCAGAATGAAATTCCTGACTTCATTCCTGGCAAATGATCCTTCGAGACTAAAAAAAAATCCCTACAAATTTTCTAAGTACAAAACATCAGATTGCGTTTTGGAAACCAAATTTAACTGAAATATGAAGACTTTTCTTTCTTCGACAAGAAATAAAAATTTGAATGTGAATGGATTGAAACAAACCAGATGAATTAGAATAGTTAACCGTATATTTTGATGAGCAAGAGTTTTATTTAACAACATTCTTTTTAGATCCAAGGCCAATTGCGTTTCAATTAAAATCTGGGCGAAAAAGGTCGTATATTTTTACACAGTTGTATAATTTATCTGCCACGAGGTTTTATTACATATCGGTACCGTAAATCTACGATACAGGGTTCAAATCTTTAGTTCCCTTTCAAAAAAAACATACTCATGACTTTTACGCACTGAAAAAAAAACCACCTACCATGGCCGTATTTGAATCCGCCAACTTCTGGAAAATACATGAGCACGGGAAAATGCGTTGCATGAATGGATAATGAAAGAGGGACATGGAAAATCATTTGAAGGAAAACCAGATGAAAAGCGCCCAGTAAGAAGACCAATAATCTTCTTCACTTCACGGGCTAGGCAAATTGCCTGTTCCGCCTCACAGTTGTTCTGTTCATCTTTTCACTAGGCTTCCTACATTCCTTGAACTTCTTGGCTTGTAGTTGAATGCTGCTCTCGGTAATCTTGATACATTCATTCTTTCCACATGAGTAAACCATTTTTCTCTATATTCTCTGATTTTCTCATCCAATGGATATATATTTAACTCTGTTCTTATATCTTCATTCCTTATCCGATCCAATCTTGTGCGCCCTTTTGTTCTTCTAAGGAAGTTCATTTCTGCGCTTTGTATTCTACTTTACAATTTTTTGGCCATTACCCAAATTTCGCTCCCATAAAGTAATGCAGGAACTGCCAATGTTTTTAAAATTTCAATCTAGTATCTCTTCTTGTTTTATTCTTTAATGTTTTATGTATAGTTCCGCTTATCATTTGAAATTTCGACAGTTTCATATGTATGTCTCTTTCAGTTTTTGTGTTTATAGTAAAGTTACAACCCAAATAATTAAAATTTGTTACTTGTTCCAGAGGTTTGTTGTCTACTACGATTTTTGATCTTATATGATCAAGACGCGAGATTAACATTAACTACGAGAGAGAAAGTTAGAGATTGTCGGCGATCTTAAGCCGGCGCGACCAAAACGTGTGGCTTCGACAGGTTCATTGAGTTGCAGTACTATGAAATAGTAATTATGATTAAATTATTGATGGTTATGAAATTTTAAACTCATGTATACCTTGAATTGTGAAGGAAAGGAAAATGAAGTATATAACGCCCGAAACTCAGTAAACTGAATGAATTTCTTTAGCAAGACGAATTTAAGGTCCGATTTTGAATATAAATATTTCTTTTGTAAATCATTTAATTGCCAAAACACTAATCTCTCGTGCCAGCTATATAAATGTGGAGGGTCGCACTGAAAACAAAATCACTTATGACTGTTATTATTAGGTTTATTGTGTAATTAAAAACACATATTTTCAGTTATTGCTACTCGTTCGTTTTCTCTATTTCGTTAATAATACTAAATAAAACCAATTGATATATCCTGTAGGATACATTGCCAATTAAAGAGTTAACTCTTAAATTTGGTAAACTCAATATGTAACGTTAACTTAATTAAATATGCCCAACTGCAGTGAAAACAAAGCATACATAACTGTAATTAATTACCTATCACATTTCTTGTATAATTTGACACAAATTGAAATAATATATAATTAATTTATCACTGTTTTATTAAAATATTCAATAAATTAAACCAACGTATGTTAACAGGAAACATTGTTAATATAAGAAATACAGATACATTCAACAAAACTAACATGGTGGCTGCTAGAATTGTTTCGCGTTTCAGGCAAATCTCCATTTATAATAGTCGAATTACGCTAAAGTTTTTATTATACATTTCTCGTTTTATTTCAATAAGATATGTCGAGTTTCGTTGCGAAAAATCGAAAATTGCAACCGCTAGTGCGATTTTTTAATCTTGTTTTTGATTAAAACTTACATCTAATGGTCCGATTTTGCTGGTTAACGAACTCGACCTTACTTTTATATTGAATACTACATCCTCAGTTTTGTTCCGCAAAAAGGTGGTTACGGTCATTTTCGGTATCGACTAGATAGGATCGGTGAACATATGTAAAACTTTTTAAAAAATCTGTTCATATAAATAATCTCCATAGTTTCAATACTCCGGAATTCGATAAAACTCAGCCTGGAGTTCGAACCTGAGCCCTCCAAAATGAGTCTCGAACGCTATCGCATTAAGCCAAGTCACTCGGCAAAATTCAGATTCAATTTTTATTTATTACTTATGTGCAATTATTAAATTAGGATATACATTCAAGAAAAAGAATAAAATTTAATTAAACTTCATTGTACTGTACCAATAAATTCTCTATTCACAAAACTTAATATTCTTTTCAATTCAATGAAATGCCTGATTTAATAATGTGCTACTAACGTGATAATAAAATAAAAATACAAATTTTATATAATAGATTTGCTGGCGACAAATTTCCCGCTGCCTTGTAAACAACATCTGAATACAATCTCTCCCCTCTTACACGCATCAATCGAGGTTCAAAAATCCAGAACACATTTCTAAAGAATCCGGAAATTCGTGAGTAAAGCTTTTATTTTTATTATATTCCCTAGAATTCTCTTCACAATGTTTACTCTGAAAGGATATCAGATGGAAAACATTTTCTCGGGAATCGTGTAGATATAGTAATGGCGGTAATCAGTTGAAAGGAGTTATTGTTATCGATATGGATGATAATGTAAAAACAATAGAGATTGAAAACAAACCCTACTCTATGTGTTCTTGGCATACTATACATAACACAATCCTAAAAATATTGATTTAATAGTACCTACCACAGTGCATTTTACATACTCCAATAGGCCTATTGGGATAAGTACTAAAATACGAATATTGCGTTACAAATGTTGGAAAATCGAGTTTTTTTTTCTATTTCCGAGATTCTGTTAAGACACTGCACACACAATATTATTGCATACGAACATTGCAAGAATGTGTGGAGAAAATAATAAGGAGGAGGTACTTGGACATAAACCGACAATATATTTTCGCTAGTTATTAGGAAAAACGTTCACTGTGCTTACAAATAGACCCAAAATAAGATTGGGGAAAATAATTAGGCCTATATATATATGTGTTATAAGAGAGTATATTTGTTACAGTAAAAGTAGTAGTAGTAGTAGGACTTTATTAGACAAAAAGTAAGATATTTACAATATTATTTACAAATATGGGTCGCACGGGCAGTAAGCCGTACGTGCTGTTGACAGTCCGTTACAATAAAGTAATAATAGGTACTAGTGTAAAGAAAAATAAACAACAAAAAAGCAATAATATTACAATTACATAAAGAAAACACAATAATATTACAATTAAATAATAACGCAATAGCATTATACACTAAAAAAACATTAACATTACAATTACATAAAGAAAACACAATATTATTACAATTAAATAATAACACAATAGCATTATAGTAAAAAACTGGTGATTATATATAATCACCAATGATGCCGGTAAGTATGATACATTTTTAAATTTTTTTCGTTGGACACTATGGCGTGATAGACCACGAATTACAATATTTTATATTTTACAATTTAAAAGTCAATAAAAATGGTTATAACACAATTTTTTTGAACTTGTACAAAACATTTAAAATACAAGGAACCTAAAAGCTAACCTAACCTAATTCAATTACTCTAACCTAGGTGAATCCGCAAACTGAACGAATTTTTGTAAAGTTAGGGACTTTTATCACATTTACCATTACGAGTTGGGAATTAAGCAAACAAACCGGTTAATTTGATACATTTTCAAAAACGTATCATATTTACCAAATTTAGTAGTGATTATGTATAATAAGCGGCAAATAAATATAATCACCGGATTAATCACATGAATCAAGAGTCCCGGGTTCAAGTCCCGTCCGAGCATTTATTTTTCTTATCATGTCATGTCATTATATATATATATATATATATATATATAATCATCCATCCATAGTAATTCCTGCCCGAGGGCAAGTCCTTCACTGCAATCACAGCATTTTCATGCTATGCTTGCAGCTTTACTAGGGAATTGTAGGTGTGGTAGCTTCCCGTTGCTTACCACACCGGTGAAGGATGATGATAACGATAAGGATGATTATGATGATGATGATGGCCATATGATTTCGGGGACCGTTTGAGCCTTAAAGTTTTCCTGACATTTGTCTTACAGGTGAAGAAAAACCCCGATAAAAACCTCACCCAGTAAAGCTGTCCACAGTGGTGGTGGACAAATATATATGGTATGATAAGAAAAATAAATGCCTGGACGGGATTCGAACCCGTATATATATATATATATATATATATATATATGTATGTATATATATATGGTCTAGAATTTAATCTAAAATAGGAGCTCGCTTGGTTTAGGTTGGGGGCATGGACATTTCTAAAACTTACCGAAGATTACGAAGTGTGATTATGTCATGTGCGGGAGCTATGAAGACGAAATACATATATATTAGGAAAATGTTATGATTTTTATTGGAGGGTCAGTTATTACCGGAAAGATTTCTAAACTCTAATCCTGATAGATTGGCATACTACGAGTTAATAGTAAATCCACAAAATATGGATAAATGTGTGTAAATTTCTGGACAAGACGCGGAAATTAAGGAAAACGCTCTTTCGTTAATAAATGAATATGTAAGCAAAATCTAATATTACTAATACTTAATAACTACACCCAGCGTAATTAATGTATAATGTAATAGTATATAATATTATGTTTTTTTAATTCTATACATTAATATAGATATATAAATGGAATTTATTGCCTTTTTTCAGAAGAAAGAAAATACATATGCATTTACATTGCGCACGTGCCTGCTTGGCCGTACGTGCATTATTTTTCCATGAATAAAAAATAAAGCTGATCATAATATAAACAAATACCTACAAATACACCTGTACCAAAAAACAATAACAGACTACATATAAGTAAAATGTATGTCTACACTATATCACAATAATACATCCATGAGAAGATCATGTGTATAAATAAATTTTAAAAAGTCCCATTCCGTACCTTAATATTAACAGAAAATGCTAGAAAACAAATTAGAAAAACACACACACACATACACCTACACACCCCCACACCGCACGCTCATACCCCCCTCCCCCCGTCCTGCAGACATCAAATACATTATCAGACTATTCAACTTATCAGACCTACTTATTATATAATATAATTAAAGATCGAAAACAAAGACCATATTGAGAATCTACTTATTGATAATACATATATCCTTAATCTACAATTTTGTTATATCTCTATTTCCTTACTGTACCCAAAAATTTGCATCTTTCTGATTCACTCTCGATCCGTCCTAAAATACCCCAAACCGCCACTCTTCCTCGATCCGACCTGAGAAATCTCTCCGGCAGCATCTGTAATCTAAGTTGACAATATATTTTAACGGACTATCAACAGCACGTAAGGCTTGCTGCCCTTGCGATCCATACTTATAAATAACATTTTATGGATCTTATTTTTAGCTTAATAAAGCCCTAATATTATAATTTTTGCACGATCCATGTTTAACACAGGTCCGGGTGTCGAAACCCAGTGTGAGCGCGTCTATCTTTGTGTACAGTTTTCGATCTCATAGTTGCATACATGAACGGCATGAAGTCTAATCAGTGGGGTACAATGCTTTTTCCGTCACATCTACTATAGATACGTATTTCGAGACACAGCACTGAACTCCTATGTACTTTCTCTTATCTGTAGTCAGTGCGACAAGGTGTGTGTGGACGCAAAGGCTATCTGCGAGTATGTTACCCGCACTCCTGGTCTAACACCATTTTGGACGTTGAGTATTACTATTAAAAAAAATTAGTAATTTCATTCCATTAACGCTGTTTAACCTCTCACCTTATATATGCTTTTACGTGGTGTATGCCACCGGGCCTTACACTGACACAACCTGTCTGGAGAGGTAATTAAACTTATGGATTATATACACACTTTTTTAACCACACAAGGCCATAGGACCTTTTCGAATGAGGGAACAGCTCAATGTCAAGGCCTCCTCCGAGACAACACAAAATTAAGACGAAACACATACTAAAAATGGGGAATATGATAATCATGTTTATGATGGCTTTGTGAGAGTATAATAACCACCCGCCCACCAATACTAACACATTTTTCAAAACCAAACTCGGCATTGAGCAAGCAATTAAGTGAAGTACAGTCGAGTTCGTCAACCAGCAAAATCGAACCATTAGGTATGGGGGTTCACCTGAAGCGAAAATTTAAAAATTGCTCTGAAGGCCACAATTTTCATTTTTTTTCGTAACAAGATTCAGTACATACTACTGAAATAACACTGAGCAACAAAAAATAAACTTTCTTTGTCTCAGAAAGAAAAATATGTATTGTTCGCCTGAATTCAAATATGATATCGGGTTTTCTACATCACGCAAGGTTTCCGAGAGACAGGCATTTTAATTTCAAACACTTTAATATTATCTACATTCGTAACTACACAAAGGAATTAATTTATACTTTACTTGGTGAATTATTTTAAGGAAGTAGGCAAAGGTTTATTCGCCTGTTTATCAAAAACATCGCTTCATGATATAGTATGAAGTATTACCTGCCTATAATTTAATTAAATTGCCGCGGTATTTTCGAACATTCGGACTCACCTAGGAAGTAAGAAATGACGATTTTCTGCTATATTTCGCCTGTGGAGCTTCCCTCTTGATGGTCCAACAATAATCGGCCAGCATATTAGGATTCAATTTGCCTTTATATCTCTTTTCCATAGCTGAAATCTCCTGATGAAAAGTGTTCCCCGTGTTCATTGGTCACTGCGCCAAGATTTTTCGGGAATAAATCTAGGTTTATTAAAAAATACAATTATTTAAATCAATTAATTGAAATTGAAAAAAAAAACACTGTGGGTGATGGAGAAATTCCGAGTACATATTTTAAAACACGATAAAAAACTGCATTAAGTACAACTATTGGTACTCACGAGACAAAAATCATGTTGACCAGTGAATACGAGAATGGAATTCCCTCAAGAACAGATACGTCTAATCGAATGAACAGAGATATATTCATCGAAGTTTGCCTAGTTGACGCCGTAGAGTAATTTATAAATTTTACCACTGGAGGCAAGTCATAATATTAAGACTTACCTCCAGTAATAAAATTTACAAACTGCGTAAACTAAACAAACACACCAGCAACTTTAATTTATTCTCTGATTTTGTTGGTTTAAGGGATATATATATATATATATATATATTGTTAATTATATCGTTTGTAACCAGTTTCGTTGCGAGAAAACAAATATGGCGTTCGCTTTTGGGATGAATATGGGATAAGCTGGTCCACGCGATTAATATCTGCCGCATCACCAATGGTACACATATGGAATACCTGAAAGATGTCTGCGAAACTTAATCTTCTAACAAACATTTATGTAATTTTTGACGGTTACTATTCTCTTAGAACTCTGGAATCCCGGAAAGACTTCAGAATTGCTCTGTGTAAATATTTCCTTCGAATAATTAGCTGGAAGGCTTTAACTGCTAATTAGAATTGTTCTAGTTCAGTGATCAAAAAGGAAATAACGAGATGTTATGGAAAATAAAGACAAAATAAATTCAATGTTTCTGGGAATTAGGTATTTTTGAACTAACGTTTTAAGAGCACTTTTCTTACTTTAAACTAGGAAGCTCAATTTAATAGAGACTCGTGAAAAAAGAAATACTTTTAAAGACTGGAAATGTCACTATGTCGGCGAGAGAGAGAGAGAGAGAGAGAGAGAGAGAGAGAGAGAGAGAGAGAGAGAGAGAGTATAATAGAAAGAGGTATATGTTGTCCCCTTTAACATTCCTACATATGATCACTAAGAGTAGCATTAGCGGGTACACGAGAAGCAAAAAGTTACATCTACTCCTGGACATAATATATGTTGTCACAGTGTTTTTTTAACAGCACCTCACACGTGTATCCCCTCATGTAACAATAACAATTTTTTTTTTCAGATTTTTGCTGTATCCCAAGCAATCGAAAAACTAATACAAGCAAAATCAGCTTTTCCACTGAACTTTCAGCTCATTTAATGATATCTTCTCCATTTTCAATGGTTCGGATTCCTCACTAAGCGAATAGGTAGCATTTCTAATACAATGGCAATAATAATAATAATAATAATAATAATAATAATAATAATAATAATAATAATAATAATAACAATAATAATAACAATAATAATAATAATTATAATAACAACAACAATAATAATAATAATAACAATAATAATATTAATTAATAATATTGATAATAACAATAACAATAATAATAATAATAACAATAACAATAACATAATAACAATAATAATAATATTAATAATAATAATAATAACAACAATAATAATAACAATAATAATATTAATAATAATATTGATAATAACAATAACAATAATAATAACAATAACAATAATAATAACAATAACAATAACAATAACAATAATAATAACAATAATAATATTAATAATAATAATAACAATAATAATAACAATAGCAATAATAATAACAATAATAATAACAATAGCAATAATAATAATAATAATAATTACACACCAAACAACATATTACACGACATTAAACACTTTACTTAAACAAGCTAACAAAGACAAGACCAAATGCTAATATCCAAGCCAAAGCTTCTTTCTCCACGCCTTCCTCAAAAAACTTCCTCTAAAACTAAGATACAAGTATAAAACCAAAAAACAATCAAACCAAAAATTCGAAAATACCTCTGTTTTTTTTTGAAAGGAGCTTATGCGCGATTTGAGTTGTGCATGGACAAAATTTCGGCTTTGTTTTTTGTGCCTGGCACACAAAATATTTTCAAACAACATCGAATGTCAACTCGAAACCAAAATATACGGCACTTAAAACCTAACAAGTAAGAGTGTAGCAAAGGACATCTAAATAAGACCCTCGTCTACCGGGGATTCCGCAAGGAAACCATCCAAAATTAAGTCGGATCGGAAAAATAATAAAAATAATAATAATAAAATAATAATAAAATAATAATAATAATAATAAGAAGAATAGGATAATAATAATAATAATAATAATAATAATAATAATAATAGGAATACTACTACTACTACTACTACTACTAATAATAATAATAATAATAATAATAATAATATTAATAATAATAATAATAATAATAATAATAATAATAATGGCAATAGCAACATCAGCAATGACAAAAGCAACAGCAATAGTAACGATAAAAATAAATGTCTATTAAATTGGTTTTCCGGGCTAAATGGTCGTGGTTCAGTTTTGTTGGAACTCAACGTTTCATCTACTGCTGTGGTAGACATCCTCAGGAGATACTGCCTGTTCTCTGTGAACTCCTCAACTGCGTTACCTCCTCCATGATGTTGTTGACCGTTAGCTGTTTCCTATGAACACAATTATCGATATTGTTTGTCATATAGTCCCTATTTCCTTCTGTTTGCTTGATCTTAATTTTCCCATTGATCAGGAATTTGAATCAGGACTTTCCGATAACGAGTCTGAAATGTTACCATCTAAGCCTAATCATTCGGTACTAGAGTGCTGAAACTGTTCTCATAAAAGTTCACCTTTCAGTTTAGCCCACACAGCTATTGTTTCCATTTTCCTCACTATTTATCTCGTAGACAGATAAAATTACTTCTTCCTCTTCGTAATGACATATCTCCGCAAATTAACTTCTTTGACAAGGATATCGATTCAACAATGTACGATCGATATGGTTCAACACGAAATGCCAAAAGGAAACAACTAAAAAATTACCAAAAAAGTTCCGTAGCTCTAAAAAAATGATTAAATGTTGTTTAATGAATTTGCATTATTGTTAATAGTTATTTCTCATACAATTATCTGTTATTGATTTTTTCCAAGCCCAAAGAGATTTAACAGTAGAGATATGCTATTTATAACTATACAGCCGGCTTAGAAATCGCCCGGAAATAAAATACGAATACATAACCTCACATTTGGTAAATATTAAACATTATAATTATTTTAGCTTTTGATGTTGTATTATTCGCTAAATAGTCACTCAAATCCAACGCGAAGTTGAGTTTTTCATTTCACAAAATCATTCGCGACTTTGTCTCCAGTGATTTTTTTCAGAAAACATAACCTTTTGTTAGATTACTGTTGGTAAACTTGTTCTTACTTTTTATTTTATTCAAATATGACGCGCCGTATCAAACAAACACTAGAGCCGCTACAGCGGTTTTTAAATTACAGCTTTCAGGTACATCCTCACTCCTGTTTCATTTCATTGACTATTTAACTCATGCCCCAAATGGGAGTCAATGACCAATCACATTTCAATGATTTTTTATTTACAACCAATCACAGTCGTGTTTCGCCTAAAATTTACCAACTAAAGTTTATCATAATAAAGAAAGCACCTCCTTTTTAACTTTAACACTCTGAATAGGCATAGCATTATTTTTGTAGTGACCGACTACGGCTACCATATTGTATATATAGTGCATGAATGTCAACACACAGCGCAGGCATGAGTTAATATAAAAACATTTGTAGCAATTGATTATACCACCAAAAAAAGAGAAACCACTGTTTGCCACTTTCTTAAATGTATGTCTTCCCAGGTAATAATCCAGAAAAATATAATTGTCATATTTACATCATACATCAGAAATTAATTAATATACAGTTTGATGTGTTTAATTTTTTCTCCACTAGAGATCATTCTTACAATATTGCGTTCCTTTGGTAATAAATAATATGATCTAGTTGCAGTGATAAACAAAAGAAGCAGATGAAGCGTACCAATCGTTTCTCATTTATTTTCAAACATCTCCGTTTATATTAAATATATAAATATTTTAAAATAACTATAGTTAAATAATGATTTGTGAATAAACAACTTAATTTTATTCGTTAAATAGTCCTAACAAATGCCACTCTTGATTTCCAAATTCTCTAGATAAATTCACTCGTGGCATTACTTATGATTATTACAAAAAATGCCTTTCTCGTTTTATTTGAATGGCATACACTAAGATTTCTTCGCGAAAACGCAAACTTCGGCGACCATAACGAGTTTTTAAATTTTCGATTCACATCAATCACTGATCTATGTCAATTTATCTCTGCCTATGGGGTGGGACCAGGGACCTCCTTTGAATGCCTCAGGCCTTTACATATCCGGATCCAAGTACGGATAAAAAAAGGAGGATGAACTAGCTTGGCTTGTTTAGTGGTCTTGGTGGATACACCTGTGCCGGAATAGATGTATCTTTTAAATACCAAGCAATGCCTTAGATAGCAAGCTTCATCCTGCTTACGCAAATCCTATCCCAAAGGGAAGGATGAGGGTGAGTACCTGGCGCCTTAAAACGAGGTCCTCTGGGCTAAGATATGGTAACCCTAACAGAAGAGTCCCCGGTCCTCCAGGTTGGGGGTTGGGCATGAGGCTGACAACCTCATCCTGGAAAAAGTAAACAAAGTTGAGAAACCTATAGATGGAATGCCGGGTAAGAATGGACATTTGTCTTAAAGAAAGCCAAGGTTAAAATGAAAAGACTGTAGTTCTAAGAAAGAAGAAGAAGAAATGTTAATTTGGTTCCAAAAAAGTTCGGTCGCTAGATCGTTAGGTCTACATAATTATGCCATGGTCATTTTTTATGTCTAATAGCTAAGTAGGACCGACGAAGATTTGTAAATAAAACTTTTTGTTTTCACGGGTACAACCCCAATAATAACATGAATGTATGAAATAATAAGTAATTTTTTATGTAACTACCGACGTTGGAAACATTTAGAATTTCTGAGGTAAGATTAAAAGTTAATTCCATAAAAATAAAGAAAGTAATGAAATAAAAATGTGCGAAATTAAAAGTAAGAAAATAAATTCATGTGGTTAGTAAAGCATTCTTTCCCATTTAACTTTAACACTAAATTATCTCAGAGGTAGAATTGGATATAATTTTCCATCGGTTAAGAAAGCTTGGTAAAGCCCGGCTTCTAACTTGTAGCAAAAACCAGCGTACTTTCGTTTCAGTTCCCGAAGAGAATTTAATCATGTCAGGGGTCAAATCCGGTCCTTTGGGCATCCGGAGACTTTCAACTCTAGCGCGGATTATCATGGAAGCTTACACGATATCCCTGACACCGCAGCCTGTTCAACAGAGTTCATTCCGCTTTTGAAGATGAACAATCTCACCGGAACAGACTCGGGTTCCTCTTCCACCTGAACTACCTAATAAATTTAAACTTTTCTAATGTCAAGAACAAGGAACTTGTTCTACTTCGTGCATCGATCCCTCTTACTCCCAGCCTCGTTATATTCATACCATTTCTATTTACTTATGTTTTCATTTACTTATTTATTTATCATGTTTCACAACATGTTCCTGCTTCCAATTAATCTATTTGTCATTCTCCTCGTCATCTCTCCGTCATTCCAGTCTCCAGGTGGCACTCATTCTAGTATTCTTCTTATGAATCTGTCTTCTGTCATTCTTTTTACATGACCATGCCATGTTTGATTTTTTTAAAGAAATCTACAACTGAAATTTGAACATTCATATTTTGTTTAATTTTTACTTGCTTTAATAATGTTTTAATTTATGACCTCCCAACTATATATTTCTTGAATATCTTCTCAATCATGATTGAGATTCCTCTCTGTGCTCGTTTGTGTTTGGCAATTCCACTGAAAAATGTAGGATATATATGGCCTCTTAACTTCAGAACCAAAAAAAATTGAAATATTATTATAGTTTGTTATTAGGGGGATAAATGAAAGTAGATTGATTTCTAACCCTATTCATGACCCCAGTAGAAAAATAAAAAAGAAAAAAACCAAAAATATTTAAATATCTTAATGAGACTATTTCCAAAATTAAATCTTTAGAATAAAACCCCGCCAAAAAAGGTATGCCACATAATGCGGTGTATACATGGAAGAAGAAAGAAAGGAAGACCTCGAAACTCATGCATGTAAGAAATAAGAACTGGAACGAGAACAAGAGTACTGAAAGACTTGAAGTGGATGAATAGAGACGAGTGGAGATGGAAAATAAAACTTGAGACGCAGAACTATGTGCAAACATTGAAAATCGTATGTATAAATCATTTTTTTTTACTTATAGCAGGTTTTATAAAATTTCTCATATTCCTGCAGAGAAATAGTCAAATGTCATTATCCTCCACATTTTTTTGCAATTCCTATCTCCACCGTCCAATACCTTTTCCCTACTGCTTGAAAAACCATCAATTCATTTTAATTTTGGTCTTCTTATTATTTTTATACCAGATGACATACATTTCTTCCCCCCATGGAGACCCGAACCAGCGCAAGTCCCGTAGCTCTGCGCCAAGGCTTCCTGCCTAATCACTCGGCTACGGCGCGGTACAAAATAATAATAATATTATTAATATTATTAATAATAATAATAATAATAATATTAATAATAATACTAGTGTTAATAAAAATCTATTTAATAAATAATAATGTTAATACTAGATTAGTAATAATAATCATGTTAAGACTATTATTATTATAGATAATAATAGTTTAATATTATTAATAATATAAATGTTAATAATATATAAGTAATGGTGTTAATAATAGTTATTAATAATAATAATAATATATTAATATTATAATAATAATAATATTAATATAATACTAATTAATAATACTAATAAATATAAATAAGAAGAAGAAGAAGAAGAAAGGTTCGCCCTAATAGGCATTGATTGTTCTTTAGTCTTTGCTGTAGTCTTTCAGCGATTTCGCGTTTCTTGGGCATTCCGGTATATGATATCGGTCTCACTGTCCGCCACAAAATTCACACACGCACTTCTCACTAGGTACTTCTCACTAGGTTCTCACAGATATTTCTTGATTCTGCACACCTTATAAAAGCCGTGTATCGCATATCGTGTTACAACATGTCTTAGCTCTTGGTTGGTTTACGTCCAGTTTCTGTCCAGCATAGCTCCTGAGGTGTAGAAATCAGCACCTATAATTCTCTGTTTTTCTCTCCTGTTGTTTAGAAGTTCTTGGTAAAGGCTAGTAGCATTCTCAGTCGTAGATCTTCTATGTAGTACGTTTCCTTTGTGAGTTCATAGATAAGTCGTGAGGGTGCAGTTTTCTCTACTCTCAGTGCTGGTTTTAGGAAGCGAACTTTCACGTTTTCTATCTTCCTAAGGTCGCTGAGAGTCAGGTTTTCCCATATCAGGTCTATTCCATAAGTGATAATCGGCGAAATCATGGTTCTAATGTCATCCACTATACTTTTCGTGTTTATGGCTCTGCGCTGGGTGGATAAAAGGCGTTAATATGATCTACTCTCAATTAAAGTACCACTTCGGCAACAACTTTAAGTACATAATGTATTCTCCTATTGTATATCCTTCCCTAGTAATTCTGCCGAAAAGCAGGTCTTTCACTTCAATCATAGCATTTTCATGCTATGCTTTGCAGCTTTACTAGGGAATTATAGGCATGATAGCTTCCCACACCGGTGAAGGATGATGATGATAAGATGAATATGAATGATAATGATTGCGATGGCCATATGATTTCAGGGACCGTTTGGGTTACAGGTGAGGAAAAACCCCGATAAAAATCTCACCCAGAAAAACTGTCCCGAGCGGGGATCGAACCCGGGCCCGCTGCGTGACAAGGCAGCACGCTACCTCGAGACCACAGCGGTGACCTATTGTATATAGAGAGGAGTAAATATTGAGTACATGTTATGTGTTCGTGTTGTGTAAAGTGTTGTATGATGATGATGAGAGAGAAGGAGAGAGAAAATGAAACACGGTACCGGCACATTGCCTACTCCTGTTGAATAGTACAAGGACCACCAAGCTTAACGTACCCTCAGACGGAAGAATCGCTAACTACAGTACCATATGCCCTCTCAATACATGTAACTTATTGTGGAGGGACTTGCAATTCATTACTGGAATGTGTTTTACGATCTAGCGATTAAAAATTAAGAACTCCCCACCCTTCCTAACCCTGAAGTTGAAAATTTTGAAACTAATTTAATTTTACATTAATATTTTCACCCACCGGGTATCGAACCCAGCCCTCTAGTGAGGAAGCAGTCATGCTATCATCTGAGCCAGCACGGCGGATAGATGGTACTTTAGTTCAAATGCGTGGCAGTAGAACATCTTTTAAGTTTTTTTGGGGAAATTCCTGGAGAAAATACTATTAGGAAGACCTAAATGTAGGTAGGATGGTAAATAATACCCGGTCGAATTGTAACATTTGAGGTGCATTCAAAAAGTATTGAACAAGCAATGTATCTTATTTAATTCTAAGGGAATTGGATATCGGGTATATGAACTGAATTCAGTTGACAGAGTGATCAAATAGAACTCTAATTACGTGATCTAATTACGTTTTGCCTCCTCTCCCTCCCTCCCTCTCTCTCTCTCTCTCTCTCTCTCTCTCTCTCTCTCTCTCTCTCTCTCTCTCTCTCTCTCTCTCTCTCTCTCTCTTGATCAGACTACGCTCTCCTCTCCTACGTTATCCCATAGACGAACGTAACTTCAATGTTTCCACACGACATCAAATATCAAGATTTCATTCTCACAATTTATATAAATTTATTTCATATTATATCCGAAAGTCATTATTTCAATAAATAAATTATTAATAACTAACTGTAGACAAACAACTCAAAATCTAATATAAAAAGGATCCCTAAATATGCTTAAAATCAAATTGCTCTTAAGAAATGCTGAAGTTATCAGAACTATTGGAAGATAAAATACTAATAAAAGTTTTTTTTTTTTTTCATCCAATGAACCAGGTTGTCTTTTATAACATTTCTGGCTTTATTCGATGGCATTGGCGGAGTTTTCTTAGGTTGGGGCACCTGTAAGGCGGAGACACGTTACCCCAATGATATCATGGGTGATAAATGATAATGAATTACCAATAAAGTATTTAACCCAAACTTAATCTAAATTGCACACAATGAACAGCAACAAGAATATTTCCTTTATGAAAAAATTCCTATGGTCTGATCGGGAATCCAATACGGGACCTCAATAACTGTAACCTGAAATTCTGACCACAAGACCATAAGACTGGTGTTTTTTTAATGTTAAAATAGTATTTTTTCCGACTTCTTGTAAAATTGTAAAACCACGTAATTACGACATAGTACGAAATAGACTAAAATTATATTTGTCTACTATTACAACAATCGAATAGCCTCATGGCCTAGTGGTCAGCGTTTCTGACTAGAGTTCATGACGTCCCGGGTTCGATTCCCGGTCAGACCATAGGATTTTTTCTTAAAGGGAATTTATTCCTGTGGTTGCCCATGGTCTGAAATTTAGGTTAAATTTAGGTTCAGGACTCTCCTGGTGATTCATTATCATACCTTAGGGGTAATGTAACTCCGCTTTCCAGGTGCACCAACCTAAGAAACGGATTACAATTCTGCCAAAGCCAGGGGAGAAAGCCAGAAATTTCATAAGGTGGCATTAGACAAAAAAAAACAATCAGTGACGCTTCATATCGTAGTTACTAGGCAACAAAACCTATACTTCTTCATATTCTAATAAAACACGCTATCAAAACTTAAAACATAGGTTCAACAAAACGTAAAATACACTTTATCTATAATCATTTTCTCATGTGTTTTATTTTCAATCTTTCTGGGAGGAATACTCGGATTATTATAAAAAAACAGTGACGCTTTAGTTCGTAGATGCTAAGCAACAAAATCTATACTTTA
Organism: Diploptera punctata; assembly: GCA_030220185.1. NCBI lineage: Eukaryota > Metazoa > Arthropoda > Insecta > Blattodea > Blaberidae > Diploptera > Diploptera punctata. The sequence continues at coordinate 23,820 of JASPKZ010010327.1, read as the reverse complement.
TATTCTAACACAATACGCTATCAGAACATAAAATACAGGTTCATCAAAACATAAAATACAATTTAATAATAATTTCGTGTAACTACATAAATAAACTTTTCTTGACTTTTCTAGAAGTAGGCCTACATTAATCGTTGCATTTTGGACTGCTTATAAAATTGTCCCTGATGAACCGTGAAAATCACCTTCTCCGCCCACTTTTACTTTAAATTCACATGTGAAACTAGCACCCAAAATTTCAGAATATAACAATAATGTTTGTTGATTTATCATGCATTTTTTCTCTCTTCTCTCCAAAGCCCACATTCCTTTTTCTCTAAACATATCGTTTCCTCAATAAATGAATTTCTTTAAATATACAACATATACTAAAATACTCTGAACCTAGATAACGTATTGTAGACAACATGTCACAAAATTAGATTTAGTAACTCGCTCCTCCCTTCGGACGTGTTCTAACTTGAGCATCTCTGCTTTTGTAAAAGTATATATATATATATATATATATATATATATATATATATATATGATATGAAAAGAAAAAAGAATGCTTGAGTCGGGATTTGAACTCGAGTCTCTAAAGTCTGTACCTTTAGCGCTCTAACCAACTGAGCTACCCAAGAATTCCAAGACAAACATACAATTTTCTTATACATGTAGTATTCTCAATTCACACAAGAGGTAGCGGAAATATCATTCAACTGCCGCTACCTCTTGTGTGAATTGAGAATACTACATGTATAAGAAAATTGTATGTTTGTCTTGGAATTCTTGAGTAGCTCAGTTGGTTAGAGCGCTAAAGGTACAGACTTTCGAGACCCGAGTTCAAATCCCGACTCAAGCATTCTTTTTTCTTTCATATCATAATTGCCTTCATTGCCAAATGTCAAAAATATATTTATAATATATATATATATATATATATATATATAATGAAAATCATATTAAATAATATATGCCTAGCAATTAAATATAGAAAGTCACTATTTATAGGAGATTTCAAGCTGAAGTCCGGGTAAAAGGATACGTTAAATCTAGAATTGTGGAGTTGTTTTCGAGTACACAGAAAGAGATAGAGATAGGCCTGAATTAAGCATGAGACTCATACGGAGCAATTCAAAAGTCTGGGCTTACCACTCCACTGTGGTTTCTAGATTCCTTCTTCCTGTGCACGTTGCACACCTCCTACCTCATGTGATAAAACCTAGACTACTTTCCCTACTCACTGAAACACTATATATGCTATCAAATTTAAAGAACATCTCCTCTTATACAGAATATGTTTAGCATGTTTTCAGAAGTAACTGGACAAATTTAAATAATATTTCGGGAACAAAATGTGAAATCAACATAAACTGTATTGTTAACTTTCCACGAACAAATTTTAACTTGTGTATCACTTCCCCAGTCCCTGGGTATATCTTATGATATTTGTGGTGTTTAATTTTTTCTTCGCTTCGGGAATAATTCCGGGTCACTGAGACCGGTTGGTACCATATTTAATACCTTCATAACTTCTTCTTCTTCTTCTTCTTCTTCACTTCCTGGTTTAGGTAAGAGTTGCCTGTTCCGTCTTCACTAATAGATCTAAGACCATCTCTTCCGAGGACGTCCGACATCTCTTCTTCCTCTTGGAAAATAATGGAAGATTTTATTTGGTAATCTATTTTCTTCCATTCTTTCTACATGTTCTTTCCACTGTATCTTGTTGTTAAAAATATATTTTCTTTTATGGAATAGATCTGCAGTTCTTCACGGATATCCTCGTTTCTTATCTGGTCCATTCCAGTGCAGCCTTTTACTCTTCTTAAAAATTGCATCTCGGCTGCTTGGATTTTACTTTCTTGTTTGGTAGTGGTAATCCAAGATTCACTCCCATACAAAAGGACAGGGACAGCCATTGTTTTATAAAATTTTAATTTTGTTTGTTTATGGGCTTTATTATTCAATGTTCTATTTATTTTACCACAAATAGCTTGAAACTGATGTGTTTTGTGTTCAATGTCTTTATTATACCCATAGCTGATGTCACATCCTAAATATTTAAAGTGGGATACTTGTTCAATAATTTCGTACCTTCATAACTTCAAGCTAATATTTATTTTGTTATTTACAACTGCATACTACAGATGGCAGCATCAATTAAAAGGGAAAAACTTGGTTGAGTCCTAAAGCATCATATATTATACCTTACATAAAACTTGCGTAAACATATTTTTTATTGAAAACTTGTTTTGAATCCTATTAACTCATTAATCGGTCACGTTGGACTAATGGTTACGCTCCTTGCCTCTAGTCCCGAGGATCGCGGGTTCTAACCCGGCCGCGGTAGACGGATTTTCTTAGCATGGAAAAATCCAAGAAGCAAGTCCTCTGGGAGGGATTTTAACCGTGGGTCCTTAAGCCTGAATAAAGAGGCGTCTAAACAAGATTTACCAATCTCAAACATCCTAGTAACTCCTTAGTTGCCTACTAGATGCCTCACTGAGTCGTCGTGTACATCACATGCCACTCATGACATTTTTGGGCAAATAAGGTAACTAAAATAAACTTGGTTTATTAACTTCTGACAAAGGAGAGGCTAAGGCTGGAACATGGGCTACGCAATTTGTCATCAATCTTCATGAACCCATTAAATGTGAAAATAAAATTATATTTGACAAAATCTCAATTCGGGACCTCCATAAAAAGTCCTCACAATTTTTTGAACCTCCCTTAAAATATATATATATATACACTGACTAAATGATCATCTACATTTGTGATTAACATCTGGCTGTGGGACGACAGCTGACTGGAAGTCCAATGACCTTCTAGGACTGTGGAAGTGGAGGAGTATAAATACTGTTAATCTGTTAAATATGTTAATATCCATAACAGGGATTCTATGTCACCATGCCCCCAACATAAATTTAAGTAAAAACGCATAAACATGATTTATTGTTGTAATATATGAATAATTACCTAATATAATAGTATATTACGATGCAAGGTTGGGAAGTGGTATTTGTAGAATGGAGGAAAATGTTTAAAAACCAAGCGATAGCGAGGTTTTTAGTTGGCGAGATTCTATAAGACTCTTCACAAACGTGCGTTGTACATTTTTTTCGCGATGGTATTTTCAAAATAATAATAGTAGTAAAATACCATCTTTGTTGGAAATATGTGCGGTTCATTATAAACAATTGAGTAACGTTAACAGTGTGGGCAATGTTTATTAGTTGAAAGTACAGGAGGCCGTGAGACCATTATTATTGATAAAATGACCGCAAATACGTATTTTTTTGTTTTATATTGTTTCAAATAAAGTTCAGTTCATTTAAAATGCAGTGATTTGTTTCGTGTAATGTATATTAACACTATATTTTGTATATTTTTTTGTATATACATTGTACGTAGTATACAAAGAGGGCAGTGGTTTTACTTCCCGCATTTGGGTGTAAATGTAATATTACAGTATAGTTATTTAGGTTAGCAATCCCTAAATCTAGGAAGTTCAACTTTCAATCATGGTCGCCATTGCTGTAAATAAGACAAAACGTACTATCGCGCAAAAAATATATCCGATTGAGGGTCTTTTCCACTTTTCAGCGGTTGCCCTTTTACCAGCAGGCTGCTGGCCCTTCACATCCACATGCGTCAATCACAGAGGTAGATGATCAACAGCCAGTGTAGGGGTGACATGTGGTTAGCATGTCGATCCCCCAGCCGTTATAGCTGGTTCCTCAACCTGGAGCCGCTACTTATTGTAGCTACCCAATTTCCTCACGATGCTGGGTGGGCACCGGTCCCCATACTGGCCGAAATACCATGAGAAAATTTCTTCTTCCCCATGGAGACTCGAACCAGCGCAAGTCCCATAGCTCTGCGCCAAGGCTTCCTACCTTAAACCGGCTCGGCTAAGGCGCGCGACGCAAGAATATATAAGGTTTATTAAAAAACTGGAAAATTGCCTTAAATCAGTTTAGGTATAAAACAATGTAATATGTGTTTAGTCATTGCTCAGAGAGTGTATATATCTTTTCACAAAAATCCGCTGAGAAACAAGTGAATGCTAAATTAATCTGCTGTACTAACTTGCCCATTTTCTCACCCTAACTTGCCCACTAATGTAGATGGACTCTCGGGATAGAATCCCCTTATATATGAGCAAAAACTTGTCAATTGGCTGTAGCGGGAACTTGTGTTATCACACTGACCAACACGATGCTAAAAGTCACTTGTTTTCCGATCAAGTATTCACAGGTGGCACGATGGCATAGAAAAACCTTCATACTCGTAATAATCAGTTATAACCCGTCGCTAAGAACTTCCGTATTTGGCCTAGATAAAAAATGGCTGCAATCAACATTGTTAAAGTTACTATCGAATAAAAAACTGAAACTACAAACTATTATAACCCTCTATTAATGTCCAGCGTATTGCCAAGTTAACTGTTTCGCCTCAGAAGACGAGGTACTCGCCGCCTGTTAATCGGCCTTCAACTCAGAAGACGAGGTACACTCGCTTAACTCTCCTGTTATATAGTTTGCAATTTTTTGTACATCTCTTGGAAGGGTAATAACTTTTTAACATTTATGAATAGTAGAGGAATGTGTTTTGATCTTTACACTCCTTGTGATCTCAAGAACCGTTGCCTTTTGTTCATTTTTAATATCTCAAAATATACAATATAATTTACAGTGATTTAAATCTGGTTTCTGGTGAAATGCATTGGACATTTAAACCTGAAGCAAATGGGTTAAGGAATGAAATGGAAGAGATGAATTCCATATTATTAAAGGTCCCTGATATACAAATATACCGGCTTACCAGCCCTATGGACCCATCACAGGGGCAGATGAAAATTAACAAAACGAAATGAATGACATGGATATAGAGAAGCGAAAAAAATTAAGTTTTTGCAGGGGAAATGGAGAAAAACCCCGATAAAAACTACCCTGACTCCGATTCCTCCATTATGAACTCCACATAGAGAGACAGAAACGCGAACTTGAGTCCGAAACATGGTGGGCGAGTATCTAACTACTTTTGCTATGAAATCGTCTATAAAATTACAAATGGAACTATGCATTATGTTACTTTATAAAGCAGTAGTATTTCAAAACTTTTAAGATTCACACTGAACCATCGCTGAGGTTGTTTTGTAATAAGTTAAAATAATAAAATTAGTACCTCAGATATGAGGAAAAGAGACTGGAAGCTTTCAAGATGTGGATATGGAGAAGAATGGAACGTATAAAATGGATAGACAAAGTAAGAAATAAAGATGTGCTAGACAGAGTGAATGAAAGAAGAACAATGCTGGAACTCATAAAGAAGAGGAAAAGAAATTGGAATGACCACTAGCTAAGAAGAAACTGCCTGCTGAAGGATCCTCTAGAAGGAATGGTCAAAGTAAAGAAAATTAGAGGAAGAAGAAGACATCAGATGATAGACAATATTAAAGTAAATTGTTTGTATGCAGATACAAAAAGGAAAGCTGAGTTAAAGAAAGAGTGGAGATTGCTGAGTTTGCAGTTAAAAACCTGCTCTTGGGCAGAACACTATGAATGAATGAGATCAGTGGTTCTAGACATTAAAATTTTGTAGGCCTCTCAGAACTACATGTTGTATCTTCAGCATCTGGATAGGTACTGATTGTTTTCAATGAGCATATTATATAGAGGGTTAAAGTTAGGTACGTTCTCGTTTAGCAGTTTGTCATTTCTCATTTCTTTAAGTGTCTGCAAGATGTTTATTTTATACTTGTTATACTTTCTATGTAATATTCAGTGTGTATTTTAAATTGTGTTGAATCAATGGCCTGCATTTATAACGTGCTTCACAAAACTTGAATTCCCCTCGTTAAATTTGAAGTCTTTGAAATGCTATTTGAATCTTAAAATAAAATTTCTGGTCCTTCTGCCGATATAATATTTATTACAACTATTGCAATTTACCTTGTATATAACTTTATTTTCATACACTTTCGTGTAATATATTTATTAGAAGATACATTATTTTAGTTTATTATTGGTTTTATATGCTGTTTTTATATTTCTGTCATATTTGCTAATTTTTTCGGCTAGTTTTATGGTTTTATTGCCTGTACACGAGAGGGTTATCAATTTAGTTTTATTTTCATTAATTTCTTTATCAAGTTCGGTTATGTTTGTTAATTCGTATTTTAATTCTTGTTTTGTTAATAGTTTGTAAATCATTTCACAGTTATATAAATTTCTAACAAACTCATATAGTCTGAATACGACAAATATTCTCATCGCTTATTTTAATTACTATGTTTTTCAAGCAATTCAACGGAATTAATTTGTACTCTGGTGATATATAAAATGGTATTTGCATTCGTTTTAACTGAACTGAACAAATAAAATATTTCTAGGGTGAAGTTCGCCCGACAGTGCAAACACGCTCTCAAATAGATGAAATTAAAACTCTACGATTCGTGAAGGTTGTTAAGAGAAACCACTACATTTATTAATAATTATCTATACTGAGTTCACATAAAATTACATTAGAATAAAACTCGCACAAAAATAAACATTGATGTTATATTAAAATTACGGCCGAGGTGCTCTAATGGATATCTTCCTTGCCTTTAGTCCCGAGGGCAGCGGATTCAAACCCGACCCTGGATTTTTAAGAATGCACGGTCGGATTTCGCTGAAGTTTGGTGAATATCTACTTATATTAATTCAACAGGGTATACTGAGTTTCGTTGCGAAAAATATAAAATTGGGACCGCTAAAACTTTTTTACAATTTTCTCTTCAGGTGAACGGTCCGATTTTGGTGATTAACGAACTCGACCTTGCTTATTTTAATTGATTCCAATATGCAGAGTTTCTTAAAAAAGAACACTGAAATTGCTGCCGATAGAGCATTGACACACACACACACTTATAAGAGGTTCAGAATAAAAGTGGACTAAGTAAAAAATTGAAAATCCTTTTTTTATGTTAATTTGGGTTCAAACTAACAGTTCTTCAGAGAAATGGTGAATCAAATACTGAATTTTTCAAATATATATATATATATATATAATGTTCTCTTTAATTTGCTTACTTGTTATAGTCAGCTACTAGATGGCAGTGAAGACCGAGTTCTCGCGACATCTAGTAATAATGGGGAATATAATACATATATAAGAAAATAAAATGTTTGAATTGGATTCGCCTGGTGGTGTAATGGATATCACACTGAGGTACAGACTCAGAGATCCGGTTCGAATCCCGTCCAGGCACTTATTTTTCTTATCATACCATATATATCTCACGAAGTGAGCAGTAAATTTAACTAGAGAATTTGGAAATAATGAGTGGCATTTGTTAGGAATATTTTAAGTAAAGTGATCCCACTACAGGCCTCAAGAGGCCCTTGGGGTAGTAGGAGGTTAAGGCTCCCACTTTTTCTAGACAATCGGCACTTGGTGTCAGCCGGGTTGTCAGTCATGCGTGACGGCCGCCTTTACCCCAGAACAAGTGTCCGGTACTCATTTCAGTTAGAGGCTGAGTCGACTACAGGGCCATGGTACCACCAGAAGGTTTGGGTCAGTTTAAAAATCCTGACCCACAACGAACAAAATTAAGCTGTTTACTCACAAATCATTATTTAACTGTAGTTATTTTAAAATATTTATATATTTAATGTAAACGGCGATGTTTGAAAACAAATGAGAAACGACTGTTACGCTTCATTTGTTTATCACTGCAACCAGATCATATTATTTATTGCCAAAGGTTCGCAATATTGTAAGAATGTGCCCTAGTGGAGAAATTTATAACCAACATTATAGGTATTAATTAATTTATGATGCCTTATGATGTAAACATGTCTATTAAATGTTTCTGCAACGTTATTTCCTGGGAAATAAATCGTTTAAGAAAGTACAAACAGCGTTTTTTTTTTGTGGTATAATCAATTGCTGCAATTTTTTTTATTATCTCCCGCATGCACTATGTGTATATTTTCGTGCACAATATATACATGCAGTCACTGAAAAATAATGCTATGACCTATTCAGAATGTTAAAAAGGAGGAGAATGATTTTAAAGTGAAAAAATTAAACTAAAAATACCAAAACAAATTCTTCACTACATTCCTCGAGGCAGAAGATCTGTGGTTCGACCTTTTCGGAGATGGCGGGAGACCGTAACGGGCCACTGGGCCTAATACTTGAAAGGACGATGATGATGATGATGATGATGACGAAAATCAAACTGAAAAAAATCGAGGTAAATAACGACTGTGATTGGTCGTAAATCAAAAATCGTTGAAATGTGATTGGACAATGACTCCAATTTGGGGGATTAGTTAAATAGTCAAACAAATGCATTTAAATTCATTTTACTTCAGATGTCAGCGAGTAACAATTAATTAGCTTATCGCCTCAAAGAGAATGAATAATAGGTATCTAGGTATTACTTGAATAGCAACGCCGATTAATTTTGCTAAAGGGCTTTAACCTAGGCTTGAAATCCTTTTACGAGCCCTAAAATCTTCAGACTCGAGACCCACGCACAATGATAAATTCATGCGTAGTACAAAGGACTGCACACTCCCTAACTATGAACAAACACAGAGAATACAGATAAAAACAATACAATGAGAAATAAAATAGAATGAAATATTCAGTTACATATTGTAATGCCTCGAGCGTCTGTTAGACGTACGGTTTGGTTGACAAATAATCGGACATCATACTGGGACTTGGGTTTATAATAAAGTCATAATCAAATATAAAATCCACAATACAATCGTTAGCCGTTTTGCAATAGGATGTGTATTTGCAGTCGAATAATATAACCTGCGGTCTGAGATTTAAATTATAGTTGTGGGGTGTTTGCATTGTGGTGTATCATACCGTGGGGCAAAACCTCGAGTCAATATTTGCATACAAGGAATGGGTTTGTATAAAACTAACTTTATAACGACTCCCCGCACGAAACAAAGTTAAATGAGAAGGAGAATGGAGATATGCCCCCCCTTTTCCCACAAATAAGAGAATAACGAAAAGCACATACAATCATCATGTCCGAGGAAATAATGACTTGTTTGTTAGTCTCCTGGGCAACAGATCCCTCAATAACTCTGCAACTTGTGTACCAACTGCACTAAATTAAAATGGTGTAACTTCCCTTGTTAACTCTTGCTCACCGTTTGCAATTGTTCTGTTTGCTCTACTTGTTAGATGTTTCATAGACGTCAATAATTTTTAGCGAATTCCAAAGGAGAAGATTCTTTTTTAATTACACTCAGCAACAAAAAATAAACTGTTTGCCTCAGAAAGAAAATATGTGATTCTGATAGTATTTTTTCCTCGTGAATTCAAATGTGATATCGGTTTTCCTCCATCACGCAAGGTTTCCGAGAGAGAGGCATTTATAATTTCAAACACTTCAATATTTTCTACATTCGTAACTACATGATATTCGAACATTCGGATTCACCTAGAAAGTAAGAAATGACGATTTTCTGCTATATTTCGTTTTAGAAGCATCCCTCTTGATTGTCTAACAATAATCGGCCAGCACATTAGGATACCATTTGCCTTGATATCTCTTTTCCATAGCTGAAACCATTTGAGTTAGCTCATTTGGTTTTATTTTACAATGGACAAATGGACGAAAAAAGTTTACTAAAAAAATAATTATTTAAATCCATTAATTTAAATTGAAATAAGAAAACTGTGCGTGATGGAGAAATTCCGAAAGCATATTTGAAAACACGATAAAAACAGCATTAAGTACAACGATTGGAACTCATGATACAAAAATCATGTTGACCAGTGTTATTAGTCACAGAAATGGACTTTTTAAGAATATCGGCAAGAATATCAAAATTAGACAAAATAATACAACAAGATAAAGTGTGAATTTAGGAAAGGATATTGTACAAGAAATTGAAGAAATCCAACTAAGATGGTATGAGCTATAATGAGAAGGCGGGACACAGAAACAAACGAAGTATTGAGATGGATACCTTCTGGAAAAGGGATACGTGATAGACCAAATTCAAAGTGGATAATGGGAATTCAAGACAACATGAAGAGAATAAATATGACAGAAGCAGACACGCAATACCGGAAGTGTGGAAGAAAAAATAATTATATTTTGATTCTGTATATGACAGACACAATCCTGAAATAAAAAAAAATCTAAATCCATTGGGTTAAATACCATATCTCCATTCCCAATTATTTATCATCCCGTTTCCAGTATCTGTCCTCCAACCATAACTTAAACACAAGATCACAACATAGTCACTTGCTTAATATACCGCAACAGGACATCACATCACTCCATGTCATATACTATCTTCACTACCACAAGAAATAAGGGGCTGCCGGATATTAATAATAATAATAATAATAATAATAGCTTTATTTTACCTGGCAGAGTTAAGGCCTTAAGGCCTTGTCTACCACTCAACCAGGTTTAAAAAAATACAAAAAAAAGAAGTCTTAAATCTAAATTACAATATATATATTATATATATATAAACGATTACAAGTTATGAATACAATACAATTAATATTTATAATGTATTTTGATTTACTCTAAATTTAACGAATTAAAATATATAATATGTACAAGATATATAAAAAGAACGAGGAAAAGATTAATGACATAGTATAAAATTAAATAAATAGAGAAAATTAATTATTAGACAACAGGTAACTGTATAAGCGTGACTTAAAGGTGCCAAGTGTACGCAACCCCTGATATCTTGAGGAAGGAGATTCCAGGAGCGGGCAGAGGCTACTGTGAAGGAAGTAGAATAGGAGGAAGTGCTATGAAGAGGGATTGTTAGCAGACTGCTATCTTGTGACATAGTGTCAATATTGTGGTAAGAGGATAACTTCTCAAATCTGGACGCCAGGTAAGTAGGGATGTAGGAATTCAGAAGCTTGAAAAGTAGTGAAAGAGAGTGCAATTTACGTCTGTCAGTAAGACGGAGCCAAGAAAGGTTATTAAAGTGTTCGGAAATATGGTCATAACGGCGGATATTGAAAATGAATCGACATTGGCATCTTTAAAAAGAAATCTAAATTTATATTTGCTCTAACCTCGATTTTATCATTACCCAGTGTAAGGTACACATATTAATTGGTGTTTCTCGTATAATTTATCATATGTATAATAATATTATTATTATTATTATTATTATTATTTATAATTATCGTAAGTATTATTATTGTTATTATGTTATCATATAAAATGTTGTTTGCATATGAAATTTACATTACTACATTTAATATATCTTTAGCTCTTTATAATTAGTGTAGTGTATATCTAAATTGTCAATTTTTTTTTTTTGTAATTGTGCTGATTGAGTGGAAGAGAAGGCCTTATGGCCGTAACTCTGCCAGAATAAATAATAATAATAATAATAATAATAATAATAATAATAATAATAATAATAATAATAATAATAATAATAATAATAATAATAATAATAATAATAATTATTATTATTATTATTATTATTATTATTATTATTATTAAATGTTTTCTGGAGCACCCTGTATAAAATAAGTTAATTTTTAACACATGTCAGATGTTTTCCTTGTAAAACTTGTTAATAATTCATAATGACATAAGCTTTGTATCACTTAAACAGGTTTGAGATGAATGAAGGAAGACGAGACACTGTTGGTAACTGATACTTAATATACAACACGAGAGATGCACTAGATTTTCTTTAAACAAAATAAGAGAGAGAAAGAGATGGAGAAAAGCTAAAAACAGTTAACGTCTTCAGAATTCTGGATTAAACTTTTCCTTCCCAGCTTTTGTTTCACATCGGATGTTTTGCTTGATGAAAGGCAGAGAGTTAGTTCGATGGGGGAGGGAGAAGACTGGGATGAAGATGAGGGAGGTGTAAAATCAATCTTTGTTATGAAGTAGAATTTTAGAGGAAGCTAAAGAAAAGGGGGGGGATGAGGTGTGTTTTAGAAAATGAGTGGGTTGAAGAAACATTGCATAATCAACGTATACTCCAGATTTCCGTGGAAATGAAATAATGTAGTACCACACAGCCCTAAGGCCAATATACAGAATCTCATCGTAACATTAATTAATATAAAATAAGCTTTCTATTCCTCATCTCTTCAGTTTACGTAACTACTTCTGTCCTATACACCAGTTTGCCCTGCCTGTGTATCTTAGCTATTATTCTATCATCAAGGGCGATTCTCGCCTGTTTCTGTTTACTTTAGTTGAATTAAATCATGTCAGATTGTCCTTCAATTCACCTCTGCTAATTATAACTAAGGCTTTGGTGCAAGAGTGACTTTAATATTCCATTCCATTAACTCAGTCTTTACCTTATTTACAGTTGCAAGACCTGTCGAGAGAGGGATTTTAAACCATGGATAAAACACATGCTTTACACCACGCAACGACATGGAGAGTCTCCCCGAATGTGTCGGAGCCTCTTCTGAGACAACACAATATTAACATGACTATTTAACTCATGCCCCAAATGGGAGTCAATGACCAATCACATTTAAATGATTTTTTTATTTACAACAAATCACAGTCTTTTTCAGATAGATTTTATCTGTTTAATTTTATCACTGTAAAATCAGGCTCTTCCTTTCTAACATTCTTAATAAGTCATAGCAATATTTTGCAGTGAGTGCATATTGCTACCAGATTGTATACATCGTGCACGATTGTAACCAGATCGTGGTTGCGGAAGACAATATAAACAAATTTGTAGCAATTCAACATACCACAAAAAAACACTGTTTGCACTTTCTTAAAGCGTATTTTTCCCAGGTAATAACGTTCCAGAAAAATATAATTCACATATTTACATCATAGGACATCCGATTCCGATTGAGGGTCTTTCCACTTTTCAGCGGTTGCCCTTTTTACCAGCCGGCCTGCTGGCCCTTCACATCCACATGTGTCAATCATAGAGGTAGATGATCAACGGCCAGTGTAGGGGTGACATGTGGTTAGCATGTCGAGTCCCCCAGCCGTTATAGCTGGTTCCTCAACCTGGAGCCGCTACTTATTGTAGCTACCCAATTGCCTCACGATTGCTGGGTGGGCACCGTCCCATACTGGCCGAAATACCATGAGAAAATTTCTCCCCCATGGAGACTCCAACCAGCGCAAGTCCCGTAGCTCTGCGCCAAGGCTTCCTACCTTAACCGCTCGGCTACGGCGCGGGACCATCATAGGACATAAGAAATTAATTAAGACCCATAATGTTGGTTACACATTTCTCCACTATGGTACATTCTTACAATATTGTGATCCTTTGGCAATAAATAATATGATCTGGTTGCAGTGATGAACAAGTGAAACATTTGTTTTGAAACATCGCCGTTTACATTAAATATGTACATATTTTAAAATAACTATATTTAAATAATGATTTGTGAGTAAACAGCTTAATTTTATTCGTTAAATAGTCCTAATAAATGCCACTCTTGATTTTCAAATTCTCTAGATAATTTCACTCCTCACTTCGTGAGTCTAATTTGGAAATCACTCATGGCTTTACTTATGAAAAAATTACACTAAACGTAGCTAATATGATAATTATGATTATGGTGGTCAGTTGATGTTTGGGAAATGGTCAGGCCTTAAGGTAACCTGACATTTGTCTTACAGGCGAGGGAAAAAAACTGAAAAAAAAACTCCGGAAACTTGTTCTGACCGGAAATCGAACCCGGGCCCGCTGTGTACAAGGAAGCAACGCTATCCCGAGAGATAACAGCGGACGATGTGACTTTCATGTAACTGCAAATATTTGCTAATATTAGGTCCCATCTCTCTTTCCTAAAACTAGCATAGCAGCATCAACCTAAAGGACTACGAGATAGAGGAAGACCAAAATTAAGACGAACTGACCGACCACATTATGAGATCTCATTGGAACAGGCTCAAACGACTTAAACCCAAATAACTGTATGACTATTTAACTCACGCCCCAAATGGGAGTCAATGACCAATCACATTTCAATGATTTTTTATTTACAACCAATCACAGTCGTGTTTCGCCTAAAATTTACCAACTAAAGTTTATCATTATTATAACCTTTATAGGACAGATTATAAGGTAGCGGGAAAGGGCGTAAAGGCCAATGGTTTGAATGCAATAGTTATCTGAGCGGTCACCAGTCTAGCTGTAGAAGACGTTTATTTGTCATCAAGGGTAGGATGGTTTCAAGGACTACTTCTATTGGTAGATAGGGATGTCTGTTCCGTTATAAATTCCACACATAACCCAGCGATTCCAACTCTTGGTTAACAATATATATTATAAAACTTGTATTAAATAATTCATACACAAAAATACACGTAATTATAGCTCTAGATACAAAGTGACATTCTTTATTTATGACGCTAATTTAATATACAGATACGTTAAATAATGAGAGAACTCAGAAGTTGTGTAACGTATGTCGTCGTAAAGGTTGAAGTCCTTGCTTCGACTCTATGTTAAAGATCAAATCCTATTATTCAACTTAAAGTTTTCAAACTAAAATATCAATAAAATCTCAATTTATTCAAGTTAATTCAAGGTGAATTATTCAAATTATATATTGTTTAAACTCTTAATTTATTCATATATATTAATCAAAGTGAATTATTCAAATTATATATTGTTAAAAAGTCCTAATTTATTCAAAATATATGAAAGTTAATTATTCAACCTGGAACTTAGGATAATTGCCATCGATACTCACCCACTCCGAGATTCGAAATCATGTCCGTCCTAGATCGTTCCAAAAGCTGCCCTCAGTCTGACTTTTCGTCTAAAAATCGCGAGTATTTATTCCGTCATTTTTCCCCTTCCAGCCAGAGTCCGTGGCCAATATTTCTTAATATGGGGTAATAATTTGGTTTTGTCGGGTGTAGATTATATAAGGTTGTTTGTTTCTTTATATAATGTGTTATTCAAAGGTGCCATATTTCTGGTATTTTCGTAACTGTGTCCTAATAGCTTGAAAAATATGTTTTTTCCCAAGACCTGAGCTGTTGGGTTGTGACTTGCAACTTCCAGATCTTTAATATTTCATTAATTTTTCCCCGTTTTTTATCTCTTAAAGCCTTTTCCTAAATTCGATTATGGTTTTTATTAGAGTTTCCTACGTTGATTATTTTTCCTCTACCGTCCGGTATAAAACTTAAGTATATGTATCGCCTCTGCTTCATTCTTTTGTTGGGCCATTTTTGATGATATCTGTCAGTTAGTCCCTGTTGTATTTATAATAATCATAATAAAGAAAACACCTCCTTTGTATACAATTCTTATCTGATGGGGTCATAGGTTCCCCCGCGCCGTAGCGGAGCGGTTAATGTAGGAAGCCTTGGCGCAGAGCTACGGGACTTGCGCTGGTCGAGTTCTCCATGGGGGAAAAGAAGAATTTTCTCATGGTATTTCGGCCAGTATGGGACCGGTGCCCACCCAGCACTCGTGAGGCAATTGGGTAGCTACCAATAAGTAAGCGGCTCCAGGTTGAGGGGACCAGCTATAACGGCTGGGGGACTTCGACATGCTAACCATATGTCACCCCTACACTGGCTGTTGATCATCTACCTCTGTGATTGACACATGTGGATGTGAAGGGCCAGCAGCCGGCTGGTAAAAGGGCAACCGCTGAAAAGTGGAAAGACCCTCAATCGGAATGGGTCATAGCATTATTTTGCAATGACTCACCTCCCAAGAAATACGCCACCAGATTATATATAAGTGCATGAATGTCAAAACATTTGTAACATTTGATTATACCACAAAAACAAAACACTGTTTGCACTTTCTTAAACGAATTATTTTTCAGGAAATGACGTTGCAGAAGAATATAATTGACATATTTACATCATAGGACATCAGAAATTAATTAATACCTATAACGTGGTTATAAATTTCTTCCACTAGGGTGCATTCTTACAATATTGCGAATTTTGGCAATAAATAATATGATCTGGTTGCAGTGATCGAACAAAAGAAGCAAATTAAGCATACCAATCGTTTCTCATTTGTTTGAAACATCGCCGTTTACATTAAAGATATAAATTTTTAAAATAACTATAGTTAAATAACGATTTGTGAGTAAACCAGCTTAATTTTATTCGTTTAAATAGACCTAACAAATGCCACTCTTGATTTCAAAATCTCTAGGCTACATAAATTCACTCCTCACTTCGTGAGTCGTGAATTTACCGATAATTTGGAAATCACTCGTGGCATTACTTATGATGATGAACTATTTATAACATCAATATTCTATTTATATACGTCCAAATTACAACCTAACACGGTCCTGACCACTCATAGTCCTTTTTCTTTCCTATCTCTGCAAAATCAAGAAAACGCTATATAGCCAAAGTATTATTGCCAAGAGAGCACATTACAACCGACTGTTGTCTTGAAAAAACCCAGTGCCACTGTGTTCTCTACTTCTACCAAAAGTAACGCATTAAATTAAAATCCGACTTACGAGCTTCTTTCCGATACGTTCAGCGAGATTAAAAAACAAACTGCTAATTTTTGTAGATGCTGGGTTGATAACAGGAGTCTTGGTACCGCAAATGATTTAGGACCACGGTTTATTTTATTTTCCAAACACATTGTTCGTCCATATTGGGCGCTCTTTCTTTGGTGCCCTACAAGAAGTTTTCTTGCCCATCTTTCATTCCCCATTGGTGCCACATCTCCTGCCCATCGAAAGTCAATCAGTTATAATTGGTTTCTTAATATATAAAGTAATATTTAAGAATTTATAGGTTGTGTAACCATCACTTGCCAAATTAATTTTTACATGTATAAATGCCTACGTGCCATTAATAATCCTTTCCCAAAATGAAAAGTTATAACCTTGTTCTGGGCGGCTATTCAATTGTTTCATAATTTTACACAATTATAACATACCGTACCTATAATTAGATGCAAATAAATATATATTTATATTTGCACACATTAAACGATAATAGTGTAATATTTCGATTTAAATGTTAATTAACTTATTTAAAATAATGGTATATATATATATATTATATATATATATATATATCTAATATATAATAGATTGAGGGACCCCAATTAGTTATAGTAGCGACGATCACGATATGCGAATATGTCCAATGTGCGGGAGCTTTGAAGACGAGATACTAGGAAAATGTAACGATTTAGAATATTGGAGGCATCAGTTATTACCGGGAAAGATTTCTAAATTCAAATCGTGGAATTTGGCATGCTACGAGTTACTGGTAAACCCGGAAAATTGGATTAAACTTGGGTAGATTTCTGAACAAAACGCGGAAAATAAGAACAACACTTATTCAGGAATAAATAAACATGTTAGCAAATTGCAATGTCATTAATTCTTGATAATTCAACATAACTAAGTTAATGGATAATGTAATTGTATTGATATCTAATTGTAATATTATTGTTTTCTTTTTTTTTTTAACATTCAACTTATTGTAACGGACTGTCAACGGGCTTACTGCCCGTGCGATCCATATTTGTAAATAACATTGTACGTATCTTACTTCTAATTTATAAAATCCTTATGTATGTATATATATATATATACGTATCTTACTTTTAATTTAATAAAGTCCTTATGTATATATATATACATACATACATAAGGACTGTATTAAATTAAAAGTAAGATACGTGCAATGTTAATTTAATAAAGTCCTTATGTATGTATGTATGTATGTATGTATGTATGTATATATATATATATATATATATATATATATATATAATGCATACATAAGGACTTTATTAAATTAAAAGTAAGATACGTACAATGTTATTTACAAATATGGATCGCACGGGCAGTAAGCCGGTATGTTATATATATATATATATATATATATAATATATATATATATATATATATATATATTACATACATAAGGACTTTATTAATTAAAAGTAAGATACGTACAATGTTATTACAAATATGGATCGCACGGGCAGTAAGCCGTACATGCTGTTGACAGTATATATATATATATTATATATATATATATATATATATATACACACACACATACTAGCGTACCGGGCAGACGTTGTGTATGACCGAACGATCAATTCTCGTGTCATGGTCGGACGATATAAAATAAAGTTACTTTTTACCATCAAATTCACTAAATAAGACCGTAATTAGATATTATTAAATAAGTTCGCAAGAACAACTCTCACAGCCATCGTGTGTGGCTCAAGAAGCGTGCAAGATGACGTCACATTGTTGTCGCGCGGAATTATGTCGATATGCATATGACTACAACATGTGACATATAAATATCATATAACTCGATCGCAGCCCACATACCGGGTCCAATTGGAATCTAGAGACACAAGTCAAACACACACACACACACACAATTCATCAAATCGGTCCAGTCGTTTAGATAGTTTTTAATTTCGGATTTCAAGTAAACCTCCACTTCGAATTGTCGGATTTCGCTCATTTTTGGGAAATGTATACCCCACTTATTTTAATAGGATATATGGTTCGTTGTGAAAACGTTGAAAAATGTGACCGCTATAGCGATTTTTCAATTTTCGCTTCAGGTGAGCTCCTATACCTATTGGTTTAGAGGATCCATTTGTGAATCTTAAACCATCCAGGGACTCAATCAGAGAACCACGCAAAAAAAAATCATCAAAATCGGGCCAGTCGATTAAGCGGAGTTCAGTGACGAATACACGTACAAAAACAATTATATATATATATATACACACACACACACACACAAGAGTACACAGGTAGAGTGATCCCATTACTTGCTTCTGGAGGCACTTAGGTTAGTAGGTAGTCTAGACAATCCATATGGCAGGGCTTATAAGTCCTGAGTTGACGGCCGCCTTTACGTCTAAAACATGTCTGGTAGTCATTTAAGTTAGAGGCAAGAAAAATACAACGCTTGTTTAGTGTAAGCTACTAATTACAAAAACAATACTATAAATAATTGCAATATGTAAAGTGTGTTAATTTTTCATTTAGACAATTAAACAGTGTCGCAAACAAAAGCATATGTGTTATTTTACCGAGATAATTAAAAAAAATCATATTTTATTATTACATAATCTGAAATTAAACCTCACATCGCCATTCAAAAATTAATAAGAAACAATATAGAAACTACAGTCTTCGACGTGAAAAGAGTATTCTGGTTTTAATATTCGATTTTGGAATTTTTTTTCAGTGAAATTCTACTTTCAGACGCTATAAAAATTGTGAAGAATTCTATTAGATATGATATGAAATGAAATCTCAAATTATATAACTATCCAATATTCTGACCCAAAACTTCGGGATAGAGAATACTAAGTTTTACTCTCATTTTTAAGCAAGGAACGTATAGAGCGATAAGTTTATCTGCTTCCATTTTCTTTTTTGTCAGCCACTTTTCTCAGTTCAAACTTTACGACAAGCAAAACCAATTACACAGTTGCACTTCCAAAAGGAAATGTTACTCGTTCAAATTTACTGCTACGGGTATTGGAATGTTGTGTTAAACTTAAGGCAATGTTTCCAAAACTCAATACAGAGTTACATTTTTTGAGTGTAGGAGAATTCAAAAGAGAAAGAGCAACAATTCGTACCTCAGCTACAATAGCAGCAGTAGATAAATTTACAGGCGCGTTCAATTCGAGGAAATAGGCTTATAAAATTAAAGTATTCATGTGTCAAGATCATAACAACAATGTATGTTAAAATCAACATTTTTCTTTTACCAAAGAGTAGCAGGTTGTCTTTATAACATTTTGGTATTATCTCCTGTCATGAAAAGCAGGATTTTAATATTATAATGAATATAAAAGTTTAAGTTAATAATTTGTATTTTAAAATTCTTTCAATGTTTAAATATAACTTAAATAAATAAAAACATCTAAATAATTCATTGTTGGTTATTACTAATAAAAATGTCTCAGTAACAATTAAAGAAATTGTACTACATAACAGGTTTGTAATAACTACGCTTTTAAAAATTGTTTTTAAGTCAATGTTGTCAAAATATAAATCCTTCTGTTATAACTGTAATAAGAACACCGGCTTAACTTCATGCTCTTAAATGAAAATAAACTAAACTCTGATTGGATGTTAAAGCAATTAACTTTCATATTTAACAAATCAATTTAAACCTTATATTTAAAGGACTATTAACTAATAGAATTTAAAAGTGACATCATGTGATGTAATAATGTTCATTAAAATTATAAAAGAATTACACTAGTCATTTTCAAACAACGTTCAACAAAAGATAGAAGCAATTCAGCTCTTCAGACATGTGATATTTAATACAATCATCTTCAAACAACGTTCAACAAAGATAGAAGCAATTCAGCTCTTCAGACATGTGATATTTAATACAATAAGAATAATTGATTCAAGAAAAAGAAAATAATTTAATTTTAATGACGGTGAAGAATAATACCACCTACATTTACTTGATCTGCTGCGAAATTAAGAAGTGAATAAATTTACAATATTCTACAAGAAACAGTTTTCAGTGATTTTAAAGTGTTTCCTATCCAGTTGTACCAACTTCGACCCTAAGAAGAGAATCCGGCTCTCCGAAAATTAAAACCCAACCTGAATCAGTAATTATTTTTGGGACACAAATCCTTCTTCAAAATGTTACTACAACATTCGGGCATGAAGAGAATTACTGCTTTCAAAATGTCACCACAACGTGGGTTACAGCAATTTACTATTCACATGGCGGAATTGTAACATACTTATTAAGTTGGGGGCGCATGGAAGGAAGGAGGTACGATGATGGGCGATAAATGATAATGAACCGCCTGGAGATTTAATAAAACTGAACCTAATCAAAATCCAGACCACGGTCAATCATAGGAATAATTCCCTTTATGAAATAAAACAATCCTGTAGTTTGACCCGGAAATCGAAACACGGATCCCCATAAACTATAGTCAGGATCTCTGTACACTAGTCCACGAGGCTTAACTTACCAATAACAATTTAAAAAATGCATTATAACTAACTAGAAGATAGACGAATGAGACGAGAGAAGAACGGAGGGAGACCAGCCAAGAGGATGGATAGACAGTGAATGCACATCCAATACGTCTTCCTCAGAGGAGAGTGATTTTGGAAATAAACAGGATGAAAATCCTACAAATTAAGTTTAAAAAAAAGAAGAATATGACTCAATATACTCAATGACGTTATTAAATCCGGAGGTTCATGTCTCCATGGTGTAGAATACGAATTGTAATATGAATAGATATAGAATTACTATACAACTACGAATTAAACTGGGAGTTACAAATAGAAAAATAATTGTTTCAGCTCCTTGATTGACTGAGTAACACAATTGGTTAGTCCGCCAGCTCGTAAAGCTGGAGATCATGAGTACAGAAACCTGTTTCAGGCAAAAAAAAAAAATCTTTAGTTGTACTACCTATTTGGTATTTCAATGCCTTACTAAATTTCATACATAAAAAAATGTTAATACATTAATTTTTACTCGTATAAACATGAAACCACTCTGAATTAGCAGGTTTTGTAAACGCCAAATTCAATACAACTGTAACATATGTAGTTTTTAATTGTAACAGCAGCTTTTACTAAGATTATGCAATAAATGAATAGTTAAATTCCACACATGCGTATTATCCAATTCATTACATTAAATATTAATAATGTTGTCAACGAGAATGATTATTACTTATTTAAATATCTTAAAAATATATTAAAATTTTTATTTTTAGTATTAAGCATGTAAAATAGGTTTTACCTTTGTCTAAGCGATTTTTAAATTTTATCTTATTTGAACTCTTACTCCAGTGTTTCCATTTGTCTGGTTAAACAAACTCGATCCACTTTTTAATTGCCTGCTATATGCCGAAATTCGTTCTAAAAACAATGGTAATTTTCGGTGTCTAAGAAGTAGGCTCGATCAAGAGATGTAATGTTTTAAATATTTTAATAGAACATCCTAAATTTCTTAGTCCCTTATGACTTCTTATTTGGTCATTTTATGTCGATAATTTGAAATAATAAATTATTATAAATAATAACTGCCCGGCGTAGCCTCAGTATGTATCTATTTATCCTAATCTTATGTCATCAATCATCTTAATGAACCTGAAAAGTACGGTTTCGACAATTATCTCGACCTTTTTATGTAAGAGTGTTAGTATATTCTGTACAAGTGTTTTAAAGTCACTTACTTACTTACTCACTGGCACTATCGAACCCGTAGGTTCATGACCGCACGGACATAAGCTCTCCATACATCCCTATCCTGAGTCAATTCTTTCCAATCATTCTCTGTATAATCTACTTCCCTCAAATCATAGTTAATGTTATTCTCCCATCTGATTTTCGGTCTACCAACTGGGCGCTTTCCCTCCGGCTTTCCTATAGAAGCCTCCACGCACGTCTTCCATTCCCCATACGCGATTATCACTAAAATTTTAAAATAGTTTTCGGATTCTATCCTCGCTATCTTAGTTTTTAAAGGGTCAGAATAAGAGATAAATAATTCTGAGGGGAAAACCCCGTTGAACAAGTGAACCTGGGTTATAAAGCTCCTATTTTAAAAATGGAATATATTTTTAACAAACTTAATACATTTAATTATATATGTGGCACAATTAAGAGAATATTTAAAAATACAACAAAGGAAACAAAATTAAAATTTTATAAAACCTGTGGCAGTCTCCTTTACTGCTGTATGGCAGTGAATTTGGATTTTAACTAAAAGAAGAGAAGATTATAGAAGCAGCTGAAAGGAGATTTCTGAGAAGTGTGGCTGGCTGCAAACTTCTAGATAAAAGAAGAAGTGAAGATATTAAAAATGAGCTAAATACTTTTAAGCTTTTAGATAAAATAAATTAATCTAGAAAAACAGAAAGAATGAAAGATGAACGCATGCCAAAAATTATACTTAATTACAGAAAAAGAGATGGATTCAACTTTTTGAATGAGAATCTATGAGACCGGAACAAGCCACATGGGCTTAATCACGTGATTGTTGATGATTCTTTCTCTTTTACTGTTTAGTTGTAAGCATTTGGTCATTTTATTATCAAAATATTTTGAGGAAATAAATTTTATTTCGTAACATCTAGCGATCTAAAATATTTATCCAAACTTTATTAAGTTGTAAAGTTTCAGTAAAATGGCGAACAAATAGAAGGCTGGAGAGAATATTACTCATTAAACAATTACCCTCCAGACGAGAAAATTGTATATATAAGTTTTACTTTTGTTTCAAGTAACTTAAATTTCATTAAAGAATCAAGATTTCTCTTTTCCATGGGGACAATAATTCTCATGGAAGTTACTTTAGGAATTTGACCAATGGTGACGAAGAAAGAAAGAGAAATTAAATACAGTCAAACGAGGCTCAAGCCTTCTTAATGACAAACTCAAACAATTTTAACTTCTTTCATTTCGCGAAAATTTGTGTGTAATACAGAACTATCCAACGTGCTCCGTCTTCTTTTTCTCCACAAGTTGATATAACAGTAGCATGTCTACACTCAATGAGATTTCTAACTTTTCTTCAAGTTTTCTTCAAATCATAGTTCCCCAGTTGTTAGCCCATCCAAACTCTTCAATGTCCCGAATAACGAGGTCTAAAAATATATGAAGGGAAAATAAAAAAGTAGCGGAAAAGAAATCTGAGAAATTGTGAAGAAGAAGACCCAAATTATAATACGAAGAACGCCTTGACATTATTAAACAGTTAGATGCCCTTTTGTCACTTACCCAGGAATTTAATTCTCAAATTGATGAGGAGTAATCTTAACCCACTTGTGTATAATTTTCTGGACCTATAAAGTCTATAAT
>JASPKZ010010326.1:0-47934 GCA_030220185.1 Diploptera punctata | reverse complement strand
TTTAATTTAGAATTTTACTAAAAATCTTAGGGTGAAGGTAAAAACGCGTATACCTATATAATTGGAACACAGTTTTTTTATCATTTTTTAAAAATAGTGACTGATGTACGATAAATTCAGCCTTCTGGGATATCGTCTCAATTTCAATTTGAGTTAAAACGTTTAGTTAAAAATAAGTACTAAAATATTCTCCTCCAGTTTTAGGAGTTCCGTCTGAATATGTTCCTGGGTACTGGTGCTCTCTAATTTTTTGCTTTTTCAAGCTCTTTTTACTTCAATCTTCTGGTATTTCTCGGAGTGTCAAATTTATATGCTACATCCGTATTTGAAGTTGAAACTCATTTCCATTTTCTCGAGTAAACCTTATAATGTTGCATCACATTTGATGGTATTATCAAAGATATTTATCTACTTTCTTTCTTTCTGATTCCTTGATATTTTGTATGTTTTCCAGCCTCTTGGATCTAAGCATATCCAATTCGCATGATCGTATATTCGGATGAGAAAATGTGTTCTCCGGTGGGGACTCCAAATACAAACCGGTTCCAAAATTCGGCACCAATCGGAAACAAATTTCTTAAAAATATAAAACCCACAATTATAGAGAAGTGATGAAGAAGCTTTTTTAAAAGATGTGATGTCGGCAGCTATCAAACTGGATCATACATATTAATTTTGAAGGTTGAATTATCTAAGTAATGTCACGAGTGGATTTCTAATTTAGTCTAGAGGATTTGGGAAATAAAGGAGTGGCGTTGGTTAGAGACTATTTAACGAATAAAATTAAGTGTTTACTCACAAATCCAGTATTATTAAATGTAGTTGTGTTTTAAATGGTTATAAATTTTAAAAGTAAACGGCGGACTTTGAAACAACAAATCGAGAAATTTTTGGTTGTTTCATTGTCATCCACTGCAACTTAATCATATTATTTATTACCAAATAAGATCGCAAACATGTAAGAATTCACCCTAGAGGAGAAAACATTGGAACACTTCAATCTGTATATTATAACCAAACATTATACGTTATTAATTTTTTTTAGGAAAAAAAACTCAGTACAATCACAATTATCAATTGTGTAATCAATTGATTGGGTTACTTGATTGAAAATTCCATATACTAATTAAATAAAATAACAAAATCAATACCAAATAAAAACTACGTTTATTTTTATTTAATTATCAAATGTGTAGTTCGAAGAAATTGTTCATTATTTGCTATATTCAACGTCTTGTTGGAGAGTCAGTCACTGCAAAAAATGTTCTGACCTGTTCAGAATATTAAAAGGAGGGCACGCTTTTATTTTAGTAAAACAGAATTCGATAAATATCGAAGGAGAAACATGATTGTCATTGATTAAAAACAAAATGATTGAAAACGCTGGATTGGTCATGGCTCCGATTTGAGACATGAGTTAATATTATTTAACATTTTTCAATATTGTTATTTTACACAGTTCCAATAAGGATCAATTATATACTACATGATATTGTGAAAAGAAAAATGATGGTTTGGAATGTTAAATAACCACCGATACTGCTTATAAAAGTGATGGTGTAAAATTATCAAGCATAGAACTTCTAAATGAGCCGGCCGGCTGGCGATGGTGGGCTTCTAACTGCACGCGGACGAATGAGGAATTATATATGTGGAAATAATTATTTAATGTTGGCTACCATTTGTACCATGTCTCGAATAGGTAGTGGTTTGCACGCTCGTACGGACCTACGGAGGAGTCCCACGTTCGAATTCATGGTTCAAACATCAACTTTTCTTTCACAAATATATGTTGTGAGTTAAATAGTCACGAAAATAATTCCTATTTAAAAATTACATATCTGATGAAAAATATGATCACAGGATTTGACGACTTATCACAACCAACTTTTATTTCCGCCTTCGGTTACTCTATTGTCATCCTACGCCCAATCTTCAAACTCTAGGTGAACTTTTAGGTGGATTTTTAGCATTTAAAAACCTAATGAGAAGAAAAATCTATTAAAATGGGACGAGAGTACTATGGATGGTGTTCCGGGTGAAAATTCATAATTTAAAAACAAACTCTACCTAGAATTTTCTTGTGAAATATGCATAGTCAATGGAATTATAGTTAAAAAACTAATATATTTATTGTGATGTGTCAGCATTTGTATAAAAGAAGTGTGTTTATATACCTTAAATGTTAATAATTATTGGAACGGTTAAGTTAGGAAGCCTGGGCGCAGAGCTACGGGACTTGCGCTGGTTCGTGTCTCCATGGGGCAAGGAAATTTTCTCATTGGTATTTCGCCAGTATGGGACCGTTTGCCCACCAGCATCGTGAGGCATTGGGTAGCTACAATAAGTAGCGGCTCCAGTGGACGGAACCAGGCTATAAACGGCTGGGGGAATCGACATGCTAACCAAATTGTCACCCCTCCCACTGCTGTTAACATCTTACCTCTGTGATTGGGACACATGTGGATGTGGAAGGGCCAGCAGCCGGCTGGTAAAGGTATGACCGCGCTGAACGAGTGGAAAGACCCTCAATCGGAATTCGGTAAGATTACTATTACCTTGGAAAAGACATTTAAAAATGAAAGTTTTACTTAAAATTAGGATTATCCTTGAAACCCATATTTACGTTGCACCATCCTGAAAAATTCAGATTATTACACTCTACTAAACCCACGGGAGTATGGGCTATGCCAGTGTCTCCCTACCTACAGAGGGTAAGATGTGGCCAAACCCATAAGACGGATTTGTTGTTTAGGGAGAGAAGGAGGGGCAAGGGTAGTTTTTCATTTACGGCATTGCAAACTATGTTTTCTATAAAAGATGAAAGTCGGACACTTCACCAACAGGACAGTACAGATTTATCGGCTCAGGATCAAGTGTAGCCTCTTTTTTTTTCTTTAAGAGGGGGTGGCTTGGGCTGTTAAACTTACAAACTCTGTACCTGCGGTGTTGCAAATCATCAGTTAATATAAGGATTTCTGTCAAGAAAATACTGTAACTGGCAACCCAGTTCCCTATTCTAAACAACCACCAGTAACACTTTCCTGGGTGCATCGACTGTATACAGTAAAAAACCACCTGGTCAATATAATCACATTCACCTTGTTTAGCAAGAATGTGTGAATAAAACAGAGTTTATTTTCTTAACACGTTTGAGTGATTCCTTCATAGGGAGGTGGACCCGTGTTTCCAAAGAGGTATGTCAGGACAAAAACAATTTCCAGGTCCGGGCGGGCGGTTGCCTAGGGGGAAATGTTAAACTAGAAAGGCGAGAAAATATTAATTAAAATAATAACATAACAGGTCATAAACAATGATATTTTATTAAAGTTCCGTACTTCAGTAACCTTCCAATGTTAGCAAATGTAGAAGAACTGTATAAAAAGGTGCTACTGCACAGAGGAGGGTTGAGTCCAGTAACTTGGGGCTGAGCTCTTTTTCACACGGTAAATATTTTAACTTCCATTTGAACGTTGTTACAATGATTCTTAAGTGCACCTCTGCTTGTTATATGAATCTAAGTTACAGATAATAAACACAAATTCATTCTAAATACAAATTATGATTGCATCACTTCAGGTAACATTTCGTTAGTCTTCTTCACTTCACAGGGCTCCTGTTCCATCCGCAACATGTGTTCACTGGCCTTCCTACCTTCATTGGAAACCTGTTTCTTTCATAGGTAAATGCTGTTTTGGTAACTTGTTACAGTCGTTCTTTTACATGTTCTAAACCATTTTATTCTCTATAGTCTTTTATTTTATTCATTCGTGGATACAGCACTACATTAACTCTTTATTATATATTCATTTCTTATTCCGATCCAATCTGTGCAGTCTTGTGTTCTTCTCCAAAAGTTATTTTTACGCTGTGTATTCTACATGTTAATGTTTGGTCATTACCCAAGTTTCGATCCCATGAAGGAATCGCCGGAACTGGCCAATGTTTTAGTCTAGCACTAGTTAAATGCGGGTGAGTTTTTAACAAGGGGCACAAAATGCCTATTTATGTAATAGAGTTATTAGAAAACATACATTCGGAATATAAATGTTGACATTCCAACAGAAGAGGAAGATAGTAGGAGATCAAACGGTTGGCCGTTAAAGAGGTAAACCGTCATAAAGGGAAAAAATTCGTAAACAAATTTCTGGTTCTCCAAGATGGACATGGATTTTAGGCTGCTCTACATAAAAGAACATGAATAAAAGAAGAAAAATTGAAATATGTATAGTCGAAAAAAATTAGTATATACAGTGTTCTGGTGGTAATGATATATATTGTTTGCTAAGATCAGAAGCAAGAGTCCAAAATATTTTGCTTGGAGCTTCAGTTATTCAAGTTCTAATTTCTTTAGTTCATAAATTAGACAGCGAACCTACGTCTTTTATTCTAATTCGGAAGGAACATATACTCATGTGAATTTAGGACCTCGAAAAATTTCATAGAACGCAGAAAGATTTGTGTGCATTGATAAGGAACCGCGTTAGTATAAACAGGTACTAAGTCAGTTCTAACAAAAAATGAGGAGGAGCGAGAAGTAGAGAAAAAAGAAAAATAAATATAACTCTTAGTGTTTTATTGCACATGTACACTGTCCCAATCATCAAATTTTGGCAATTGTAAATTTATGCTGCGTTTTGAGGATAAAACAGTGTTGTGATTACATTGGTCAACATGCTTTCGTCTCTTGAGCACCAATGGTTGTACTTCATGCAGTTTTATCGAGTTTTCAAATATGTATTTCGGAATTCTCCATCACCCACCAATTTTTTTATTTCAATTTCAGTTAATGGATTTAAATAATTATTTTTTAGTAAACCTAGATTTCTTCCCGGAAAATTTTGGCGCAGTGAGCGATGAGCATCAGGACATTGGCAGCTATGGAAAAGAGATATCAAGGCAAATGGAATCCTAATATTGCTGGCCGATTATTGTTGAACCATCAAGAGGGATGCCTCCCAGGCGAAATATAGGCACCAAAATCGTCATTTCTTACTTTATAGATGAATCCGAATGTTCGCAATATAGTAGTTTACGAATGTACAAAATATTAAAGTGTTTGAAATTATAAATGCCTATTCTCTCGGAAACCTTGTCGTAATGGAGAAAAACGATGTCATATTTCACTTCAGGAGACAAAATACTATCACAATCACATACATGTGTCTTTCTGATACAAAAGGTTTCTTTTTTGTTGCTGAGTGTTATTTAAACATGAGAATCCACGAGAAAATTCGATATAATTTGTTATTTAAATCAATATGCGGTTATTATTCCTACCTTAAATTAATCCTAATTTCTGTCTTACAGAAATACATTTTCCTGAACTTTTGTAAAAATTGTAAAAAATGATAGTATCTTGTGCTTAACGACAACCGTAATTATAACGACAATAACTAATCTATCGTACGGAGCAACGCCACTGATCGTAAAATTAAAATAAAACTTCAAATTAATATGATAACATATTAATATTTCATAGATTAAATTTAAAGTTTTTAAACCATCACTATATACAGCTTGAGAGTTGTAGACAAGACGAATGGAAAGCGCTTCCTCTATCTGTAAATATCCAACTACATTTATGATTTCACATACAAAAGTGAAGAGTAGAAAATAAACGTTTAAGAAACCAAGGCATTGACTCAATGGTCGAGGGATGTTATCAATCACAGCACACGTTCAAGAGACTCTTCGGAGCTATTTTCCAATTCCATGTTTAATTGTCAAACAAGTTTTGCTTTTAAGCGTGCAAGAAAATGTAGTTCGCTCTCTAACACTCAAAATAAAGGAAATTAAAACATGTATTATGTAGCACACAGTTATGTTATATGGATGCGAAGCATAGTATCATACTTCAAGGGAGCAAAGGACATTGCAAGTATTTGAGAATAACGTTCTTAAGAAAATGTTTGGACCAAAGAGAGCGATGAACAGACAGGTGAATGGAGAAGACTGCATGAACAGTGAACTACAGATCTCCATATGAAGCCAGATATAATAACAGTTAAGTCTCAATGACTGCGATGGGCAGGACATATGGCACGGAATGGAGAATTAAATTACGTGCATTGGAAGCTGCTTGTAGGACAACCCAGAGTGAAATCGCGCCAGTTAGTAGACCAAGAATGCAGGTGGGAGAATAACATTAACTATGATTTGAGGGAAGTAGATTATACAGGGGATGATTGGAAAACATTGACTCAGGATAGGGATGTGTGGAGAGCTTGTGTCAGCGCGCGCCATGGACCTATCGGGTTCGATAGTGCCAGTGAGTTAGTTAGGTCCACATCTAATTATATAACAGAATTTTGAAAAGATATAATTACAATTTTAATAGGCTAGATTAAATAAATAAGAATTTTATTGCTTAATTCTTAAGCACTTGCATGCAGAATACGTTGAATTTCTATTGTTTTAAATGGTCGCTTTTTCTGTAGAATTTCTTAAAAGATTAGCAAAGAAACCATTTGAAAAGTGGAGAGAAACAAATTAGTGAAAAATTATCCAAATTAGCCATTGAAGATGTGGTGAAAGTACAGGCGAATCAGAATGGAACACAAATTCTCCTCGTAATAAAATTGCAAATAAAGATACGTTATCTAAATCTGGAAACGTATAAATGTTGGATTAGGTAGGCCTATGC
This sequence comes from Diploptera punctata, assembly GCA_030220185.1. Classification (NCBI taxonomy): domain Eukaryota; kingdom Metazoa; phylum Arthropoda; class Insecta; order Blattodea; family Blaberidae; genus Diploptera; species Diploptera punctata. The sequence continues at coordinate 41,288 of JASPKZ010010326.1, read as the reverse complement.
GCGTGGCGAGGTGGGTGCAGGGGGGTATGTTTGCAGTCCCTTTGACTTTCGACCAATCACACACCAGAGAGAATGAATATTTCTTCTATCAGAAAGTAGGTGCAGAGTTTAAAAAGTATGTAAAATAAAAAAATATATATATTCAGCCCGCAAAACCCAATCGATGTGATATATCGATTTATCAAGTACCTATCCCAATGGACATAAGCATCGCCAGTACGCCCGAAAATTTACACCTCTAACTAGAACGGCTAAACGCAGCATTCAGTTTTCGGAATTTCAGCTCATTACCTAGTTTGTTTTTCGACGTCTAGGCGCTTGTAGAAACTTGTTGAACTGAAAGAATGGACGCCCAATCAATTGCTGCAGAATGTGAGGATCTTTTTTATGAGAGATTGACATGAATTCCGCACAAAATGTGTCAGCCAGGATTATAACGGCTGCTCAATAATGGGCAGGGAAAGACAATGGGGTCCAGAAACGTCTGCGCTAGTTTTTTCCCAAATGTATTTACTTTACTGTGCAAGCCAAAATATGAATCGGGTAAATGATTTGATAGTGTACCCGAGGTGAGAACACGATAGCTACAATTGAGGACATTAATAATGGTTTTTTCGAGAGTTGCCGTTGAGAAGACAGCACGTCCCAAGCAGCCCCTGCTCTGCGAAACACGTTAGTCGTAAAAACTATATTGTATTGGGATATTTAAGAAACAGTTTTTGGAATTGATGAATGGCCTGAAATTGATGGAATGGTAGGAAGGTAGGAAGGTACCAAGCCGAAAAGCAAGGCTGATATTTGCATTGCTGGTCGCAATGGAGAAGTATTTTCGGCTTCAACTGCACATCTGGGGACGTACGTTCGGCTCAACTGCACTTCTGGGAAGTACGTTCGGCTCAACTGCACTTCTACTAGCGCTTGATTTTCTGTCTACTAGCGCTTGATTTTTCTGTTATATTGTTGTGTAAACTATAGCTCTTCTTCTGTATTTCCTAACATTATTTGAATATTTTACAATTTTGCCAAACAATTTTTATTAAAATATTAGACAATTTTGAAGTATTTATTTTAAATATGCAAATCACAATATTATGACACTGTTAGACAATATTGTGATGCTAACTGCTAGTTTTCTCCACAGAGTATATTACTTAGTCGATGGATTTTCTATCGCTATTTTGGGTTTATCGCTGGTTGGATCAGCGTTAGGGAGTGATAAGTAAGTGTACGCCCATTTTTAATAAACATTTGGTAATTTTAATATTATTAATAAATTTTTAACATATATTTGGGGATTTATTGCAAATATTGGTCACTTAAATTTCATAGCGACGGATAGTAATCGAGAATGATAATCGATATGTAGTTCGATTGTGGGTTATCGCTGGCTCTATAAACTCTGACGTATGCGCACTTTTGCAAACAATTTTTATAAAATTATTAGACAATTTTGAAGTATTTATTTAAATATGCAAATCACAATATTATGACACTGTTAGACAATATTGTGATGCTAACTGCTATTTTCTCCACAGAGTATATTACTTAGTCTATGATTTTCTATCGCTATTTTGGGTTATCGCTGGTTGGATCAGCGTTATGGAGTGATAAGTAAGTGTACGCCCATTTTTAATAAACATTTGGTAATTTTAATATTATTAATATTATTTTAACATATATTTGGGGATTTATTGCAAATATTGGTCACTTAAATTTCATAGCGACGGATAGTTAATCGAGAATGATAATCGATATGTAGTTCGATTGTGGGTTATCGCTGGCTCTATAAACTCTGACGTATGCGCACTGCTGAATATCATTTACGCTAGTTTAAGTGCAGTGTTTCCGCACCTTCGTATTTATTTGTGCCTGGTAGACAAAATATTCTAGTTATTTTTGGAACTGTCGTTAATTTGCTGCTTGCCGTGGCTATAGATTTAATCAAATGCACGGCCCAAGTTGAAAGCGTTTAAAGTATGACAATAGGTAATCGCAAAAAAGTTGATGAGATCTCCGAAGGAATCATGAAAGATATGGAGACTATTGCTGCTGAGCTAGACGTGGAGATCACACTAACAAGAATATCCAATAAGCAGACACATCGAAGATTGCTTCAACTCCCATTTGGAGCATGAGTTAAATAGTCAAAAATAAATTGAGTTTTTACAATTTCGCAAATGTTGAGAAGCATTTCCCACTTAAAACATATTTCTATTCGTAAGACCATATAGGCTATTCAGTTTATTGATATTGATTTCCATTCGTATTATCTTACTGTTATTTATAAAAATAATAATAATAACAATAATAATAATAATCTGTGAAAAAATTGTGGTTTTTACGTCCATCGACGTTCTGAATAAATTTTTACTAAAACAGGATTCACAAATTAGATTGATTTTCAAGCTTCTATACAGGAGAACTTGATATACTTACGATGTTTTATTATTATTATTAAATTACTATTATTACATTATTATTATTATTATTATTACATTTTATTATTATAAATATTTTTTCCATAAATATACGAAGGATAATATATTTTGTTCTAGTCCACCGCTATGGTCTCCAGGTAGTGTGCTGCCTTGTCACGCATCTGGCCCGGGTTCGATCTCCGGTGGGGACAGTTTTTCTGGGTGAGGTTTTCATCGGGGTTTTTCCTCACCTGTAAGACAAATATCAGGAAAACGTTAAGGCCCAAACGGTCGCGAAATCATATGGCCATCGCAATCATCATTCATATTCATCTTACATTAAGCTTAGGGACTCTCCTGGCGCATAACTGTCATCACCATCACTCATCATATCATTTGGTAATGTAACCCCGCCTTCCAGGCGCCCCAACCTCAGAAGTGGGTTACAAATACGCCATGCCAGGAGAGAACACCAGGAATATCGAAAGACAACCTGGGGCATTTGCCAAAAAAAAATATATTTTGTTATTTTACACTTTCTGATAATTGAAATCTGATAGTTACTTCAAATGGTGTAAATTAATTCTGGGTTCATATAATATTTATGTCAAAGATAATAAAATGTGGAACTTTCTCAACCTACAAATGCAACAAGGTTACGCTTCTTATATTTATTTAAAACCAGGATTTTAGGACAAACATATATAATTATCTAATATTCATATACATTTAAAAACTGCCAGTGATATAGCGAATAGTCTTTCAGTAAACCATAGCAAGAACATCGGACCAAAAACAGTAGCTGTGTTTTTTTTTTTTTTTTGGTTATGTCAATTTTTTCTGTTCTTACTGGTAAGTTAATTCTAGACGTCACCGATTTAAAATGTATAGGTCTACCCTACAAACAATATATTGTGTCGAACTGAAATAAGATAAATAAAATGTGGTAGCTTCAACTGACATTAACCCATCCGCTTCAGGTTTAAATGCTCAATGCTTTTTCCCAGAAACCGGTCTTAAGTTACCGTAAATTATATTATCTATTTTGAGACATTCAAAACAAACAAAAGGTAATGGTACTTGAGATCATAATAAGGATGAAGGCAAAAACACATTCCTCTACTATTTATAAATGTTATCAAAATATTACCCTGCCAAGGAGTGTACAAAATATTGCAAAATATATAACAGCAAAGTTAAACAAGTGCACATCGTCTTCTGAGTTGAAGGACATTTATTTGCCACCGAGTCTACCTCATCTTTTGAAGCGAATGGGTTAATAATGCTCGTCAACAGCAAAAATCTTCCGACTTGAAAATACACATTTATTAATACCCGGCGTGCGCTGCTACGCCTAAAAATGATGTGTTTTTACATTTAGTTGAATAAGTAATAGGAAAAATAATTGTAAATTTATATCGTTATTCTTTTTAGATACCACGTGCTGATTAACTAGCATTGCCCGGGAATCTATGCATCCCGATGTATTTGGTATAAATAAGCTGAAAGACAAAATTCGTTATGTAGAGTTATCCGTGCTGCTGCTCTTCTTGCCCGGGAATCTACTTATCCCGATCATTATGGCATCAATGAAAGACAAAAATGGTTATTGTGAGTTGTCCATAAAAATAAACATATGCTGTCGCGGACTTTTTGTAGAGTTTTTTTAGATATTCAATAATGTGTACGTTAATTTGGTCTATTTGTAATGGTTCAGGCAGCGTAAGCCATTTAAGCGTACAAAAGCCAGTTTCATTTTACTTTTTCACTATAAAGGGTGAGTTTTAAGGGCGAAGGACTTGAGCATTAAAACTCTCTTATAACCTATAACCTTCCCAGGAAAATCCTGAACATTTTTTCAAAAAAGCCCCATCACAATCACATGACCGCGCATAAAGTACGAATAAACAAACAAATATCTTTATATATTAGTTTTCTATCTATCTGTAATGGCACAGTGCAATTGTCAGGAGTCACTGGACCAAGTTAATTTAGTTACCTCATTTGTTCATTTATGTCATCAATGTCATGCGGTTAACACACCGACTCAATGAGACAATGAAGTTATTACTTGGACGTTACGGTCGATAAATTTGCTTAGAGGCCTCTTTATTCAAGCATAAGGACTTTTACGAGCCTGAAAATCTTCAGACTCGGGACCAACGGCTTAAAATCCTTACCGCAGGACTCGTTCGTTTGATTTTTCCGTCCTTAAATTTAGCATGGGTTAGCCATAGAGAAGGTCTCATTTCTACAGGACAAAAATCCTAAACAAGTACTTACTTATCCATCAAGTTGAGGGTAGGTTGTTAGGTCAGTCTCCGAAAAAAAATGTCCTACAAAAGAAAGATAAATATTACATAGAGTCGGGAAGAACATAGTTGAGAAGGCCAAATCATTAAATCAGTGTTATGATATTATTTCTATTTTACGATAAACTTACTTCTTTAAAAGCCAAGCTCATATGCATCGCAATTCAAATCAGAGCGATAGAGGGCCAAAAATGCTCAAAAGTCTCGTTTTTCAAGCTTGAGATTCTTTTACATGCCGTAAATCTAGACAGGGAACCAAACCATTTAATTCTCTTCCGATGGAACCTAGCCTAAGGATTTTTATGCTCTGAAAATTCACACTAACTGGCTGTGTTTGAACCCAGACATTTTAAATCCAGGAGCAAATATGCTAACAACTATTCCACGAGTATCGATGGCAGCACCTATGATGGAGGGAATGAGAGAGAGAGAGAGAGAGAGAGAGAGAGAGAGAGAGAGAGAGAGAGAGAGAGAGAGAGAGAAGAAAAAATATGTGCTCTAATTGTATCTGTACTACATGTCTATTCTCCATCTTACATTATCTTGGACGTTTAAAGAATTTTCTTCCAGTTTCGTTAAAACAAATCCTTGTGCAGAATCTTGTGTTGCCACACTTCGATTATTGTGACATTATATATAATGATCTAAACTATGACTTGTCGCAGAGACTGCAGCGTGTTCATAATGCTTGCGTTCGATTCATTTTCAATATCCGCCGTTATGACCATATTTCCGAACATTTTAATAACCTCTCTTGGCTCCGTCTTACTGACAGACGTAAATTGCACTCTCTTTCACTACTTTTCAAGCTTCTGAATTCCTACATCCCTACTTACCTGGCGTCCAGATTTGAGAAGTTATCCTCTTACCACAATATTGACACTAGGTCACAAGATAGCAGTCTGCTAACAATTCCTCTTCATAGCACTTCCTCCTATTCTACTTCCTTCACAGTAGCCTCTGCCCGCTCCTGGAATCTCCTTCCTCAAGATATCAGGGGTTGCCGCACACTTGGCACCTTTAAGTCACGCTTATACAGTTACCTGTTGTCTAATAATTAATTTTTCTCCATTTATTTAATTTTATACTATGTCATTAATCTTTTCCTCGTTTTTTTATTTATCTTGTACATATTAGCTATATATGTAATTCGTTAAATTTAGAGTATATCAAATTACATTATAAATATTAATTGTATTGTATTCATAACTTCTAATCGTTTATATATATATTGTAATTTAGATTTAAGACTATTTTTTTTGTTTGTATTTTTTTAAAACCTGGTTGAGTGGTAGACAAGGCCTTAAGGCCTTAACTCTGCCAGGTAAAATAAAGACATTATTATTATTGTCAAAGTATTGTCTAATATTACAACAATGTCACTTTTTAAAAGTTAAATTTACCATTATGAATATTTAAACGGATAAAGTTATGTATAATCTATGTATAAAGGCGTAGCGCATTGTTGAGCCACAGCCTCTCCTTTGTAAGCAGTTACTGGTCCAAGTTAATTTTTAGTTACCTTATTTGCTCATAGGCGTCATGGATGGTTTCTGGTTAACACACCCACCCAATGAGACATCTAACGGGCAACTAAGGTATTACTAGGATGTTGAGATCTGTTAATTTTGCTTAGAGGCTTCTTTATTCAGGATTAAGGATCTTATACGAGCCTGAAAATCTTCGGACTCGGGACCTATAGCTTAAAGTCCCTCCCGGAGAATTTGCTCTTTGGATTTTTCTGTTCTAAAAAATCCATCGACCCCGGCCGGATATGAACACGCGACCCTCGGAACCAGAGGTAAGGAGCATAACCACTAGTCCACCGCATCATAACTACATATAATAACCGTTTAAATTTATAATGGGATTTTTTCTCAAAGCACAATAAGCACATTTATTAAAAGAACATTCATTTCATAACAAAATTGACGAAATGCGTCTTGTTGACAGCGCGAATGACAGAACAACCGTAACGTTACCAAGCAACGTCATTGAATATTAAATAGAAAATTACGATTTTAAATGATATTAATAAAATATTAATATTTTACAGATTGGATTCAAAACTGTTTAATCTGTGTAGCTGAGATTTACAGACAACGGTTCCGCTATCAGGTAAATATTAAATACATTTTCAAATATCTCATTTATTATCGTTTAAATGCACGTCATTATGATATATCGTGATGTGTATAAGGTATGTTAATCGAAATTATAACACATTTTACGCTCAAATTAGAAATATTATATTTTATATAACTTCACTTGGTATTGTTTTATACTGTTTTTATTAAACTTATCCGTACTTCTTGGCGGGAGAGGCCTGCAACTGTCTAACCACTTAGGTGTATTATATTTTTTCAGAGAAGTCGATAATCTACATTAGTATATGGATAACATGTGCCGATCCTACACTATTTATAGCTAGTTTCCTCAACCTCGAGACGTTATATTTTAGAGTTACCAGAGTTCCTCATGATGCTGCCTGGGCATCGGTCCCAAACTGGACAAAAGTGCATACGAAAAAATTTCCTCGTAGCGAATCGAACTAACGCACGTTCCGTAGCTCCGCGCCAAGGCATCGTGTTTCATCCCGATTCATTATTAATTTTCAACATTATTAATTAATTATATAAACATTTTCAAGTCAATTATGTTCTTCCGTCTATTGATTATTTTATTAATAAACTCCAGGATGTGTAATTATTTGGGATAGCCATATTTTAATATAATAATTTTCATTAGTAATTATATCTTTGTAGGTTTCTACCGTTTCCTCTGCCACAAATTTCAATTCAGGATTTATCCAAACTCATCTCATACATTTCGTTCATTCGCCCCCGTGACGTAGCGACAGACGTGATCGACCGGCACACGTGTCGTTCACAGATTTCTATAAACATAGGGGGTTCATCTCACCCCTCATCCGGACACTAAGTTGGACACGAGTTGAGGATATTATATAATAATTACTATTATCTTTATCAAGTTACACTACTGCCTAATGTTTATTATTTTGTCCTCAGACTTCAAACTTACACATTGTTAAGTTACGTGCCTACGTGTTTAGAGATCAACACAATCTACCAAACCTAATTTAAGATAAAAGTTAACAAAACAATTACATTGCACAACACGTTACTCGGTAGAATCCAGTGACTGCTGGGGATATCGAACATAAGAACAGGATTATTTTTCTAACATTTTGCACAGAGAGTGAAATGCTCGAAGCAGATCATGCAGATGTTCACTTCTCCATCCTGTCTTTCAATATTATACAATAGATTTAGAATACATTTATTTAGCCTGGTGGAGTTAAAGCCATATGGCCTTCTATTCCACTCACCAGGACAATCATATGTTACATGTAAATACAAAATATTACAAAAATAATAGTCATACTAAACAATTAATTATGTGTCAAATTGAATAATAATGAAAATAATGTCTAATAATATAATAAAATTAAATACAATAAAAATTAAATTAATGATAGAATGAATACAGAAAGGAATAACAGCTCGAATCTACTATACATCAAAAGAAAAGAAAGAAAAAAAATACAAATAAAGTAATAAACTATAATGAATTAATCTATCGCTTATTATACAAGGCATTAGGTAAATATATTAACAGATCTAAAAACAAAACTCCTGGCGCGACAGGCCTAGAATGCCCTTAGCCTACCAGTATCTGACAGAAGATGGAATACCTTTATTTAACAGAGGGAACAAAATATTTCGTTGGAATACCTACATTGGAGAAATGAAACTGCCAGAAGCACTCATGACACAAATAACTAACATTTTTCCTCGTTTCCAACTAGTTACATAACTTAGACACGTTCTGGCGTCTTTCATTTTATGAACGGATGTAGAATTTTTGACGTTGACATCCAGTTTCTCCACATCTAATATATAGAGATCAATGTTTGTTTGTTTGTTTGTTTGTTCGTATTCTATGCGCGGTCATACCGTTGATCCGATTTTGATGTGGTTTTCTGCAAAATGTTCAGAAGATTCCCGGGATGAACATAGGCTATAAGAGAGTTGTGATATTCAACCCCTTTACCCCTAAAAAGCAGCCTTTGTAGTGAAAAAGTCAAATAAAGTCCCTATTTTGACTAATGGCTTACGCTGCCTAAACAATAACAAACACACGAAACCAATGTCCACAGAACTGAATATCTCACAAAACTCTACAAAAAAGTCCCCGACAGCATATGTTTATCTTCTACGGATAACTCACAATAATAATGTTTGTCTTTCATTGATGACAACAAGATCGGGATAAGCAGATTCCCGGGCAAGTATAACAGCGCACGGCGGGTGGTAAAACACATTAACATTTATTTAGGAGCAGCCGGGTATTAGCTAGTTGCATATCACTGACAATGTGTACTGCTCAGTTCTTCAAATTTTCGAAGAAATGGGAAACTTCACTCTCAGAAACCTATTAATACTAATAGCCTAGGGCTTCCTGAAACTCACAAATGGATTTTTATATAAAACTCCACGCAGCTAATCTTCCTCGCCAGTTTTCTTTTAAAAGTTAAAATTAAGTTTGATTCCGTTTCCCTCTGCAAACTCGTAAACCAATTCACGTAATTGTGTCGGACTCAAACCATGGACCACATTAGCTAGAAGTTTAACGTGGTTACAGTATTTACTGTGGTGTAATCTTATGAACGACTTTTGAATATGAAGTTCATGTGGTGGAATGACGATCACCAGGGGGAGGGAGGGGGGTAATACCAGTCACCTTGTCACAAGTGTTTAACCTAACTTGAAAGTCAATTGCTCATTTAATAACTGATAGTTATCCACAATATTGCTACAATCGTGTTGTTTTGTGTTCCAGCGACATGTGTAACTGAAAGTAACATCCATGTACCAGACAGAAATATGCACTTATATCAATTATTTAAACAATAATATCGCTGAAAGCCAGAATCACAAAACATACTTTCAAATGTATCAGAAACTATAATCACAATGACTTCCGGAAGTGTTCACAGTAGTTTCATTAATCTGGAGTTAGAGAGCAGCACTTATTACGACTTAATATGTCCATCCATAATATTTAAAATAATACACTGACCGCCATTTCTCCATGACCGCCATTCCTACATATTACATTCCCAATGTCATATTATGTAATATTATAACCTAAAGCCACTTTTTTAAAGATAAACCTGTGCTTATGAATATTTAAACTAGAGATTACACGAGAAAACTAGATGTAATTTTATATTTAAATTAATATAGGGGTTTCGCGCTATAAATTATATCTAATATTATTTAAAATTAGACAAAAATATTGTAAAGGTCATATAGAAAGAATGGAAGACAACCGACTTTGCAAAGAGAGCTAAATAAGATAGACCAATTTACGGAAGAAGAACAAGAGGAAGACCCGCCAAGAGATGGATACAGCGAATGCTGCACATCCAATACGTCTTCCTCCGAGGAGTGATTTTGGAAATAAACAGTATGAATATCCTACAAATTATGAAAAAGAAGGAGAAGAGATTCATTAAAATGTGAAATTAATAAAACTACAGTATAAAATGGGCTTTGTTGCACAGCGATAACAATTGTGACGTAATAATTATAAGGTTACGAAGCAACGCCACTGAATGTAAAACTAAAAAAAAATCACTTTAAAGAAAGTGAATAAAATATTAAAATTTGACAGATCAAATTCAAAATAGTTAAATCTCTCAATTTACATACCTGAAGCTTTTGGAAGAACAAAAGACAACAATTTCACCATCAGGTAGTTATTAAATACTTGCTGAAATATCATATGTACATTCGTTTAAATGCTTATTGTTTGGTAATATATCACGTGGTGTACTGTATATACTGGTATAATTTAAATTTAACTTATTGGTCATTTGAAAAAAATTCACTTTAATGTTACGAATATTCAGTTTTACATCACTTTATATAACACTTTGTTATTCTGTTTTAAAATTAAGCAACTCCATTCTCTAAACTAAATTAAACACCCTGGTGTATGGCCCTTAGACTACCAGGCCAGGCGATAATCAAAAGAGTTGTAAAGGGATTTTAGTCGGGATATGTTCGCTTAGGTATCCAGGAAAATTACATTGACAATTTGTTGCTCGGGTTCGGTCGGTAGAACAAGGATATATCTGAGATATCCGTGAAGAAGGATATTTACTGGGGAAAAACAGTAGACTCGGTGTGACGTCTTGAAGTTTATTATCACTATATTTTACACTTGTTTTATTCGACAATTTAACTTGACGCTGAAGGCTGTTGGTGGCCGCAACCGTATATTTATTATTCACTGCACGTGTTTAAATAACATTTGGGTCAAATAAATGCGCTATCACTTATTTATAGCTACTTGACTTTAAAGGTTCGAAACTAATAATATTTATAACACTAAAGAAGTGCGCTCTGACTGATGGCGCCGAAACTAGAGGAAGCGCGCTTGCGGCTGGCTTAAATAAAGCGATGCGCCTCCTCGACTGGCACAAGCGCTAGTAACTTTGACTTATGCAAAGCGATGTGCATTCTCGACTGGCACATGCACTAGTAACTTTAATTTTTGCTAAGAATGAATATTTATTTTCTCTCAGTGGGCCGGTACTTCTTTCCTTCCACCAAAAGTCTTAGCCTCTCACAAAAGTTTACATGTTACAACAATTTTGCAGGGTTGTCCAATTAAGAGTTATCTTTGCTAGGGCGAATTCTGTTTGTCGGCCTCTACCTTCTGCCGCCAAAGAAGACACCTTTGGAGGGCGCGCATGAATCATTAAATTGGCTTGTGGGTTTTTTTTCCGTAGCTTACCTAGGAAAACCCTGTAGCTTGTTAGGTGCTGTCCACTCTTTTGTATGCAGTTTTTGATTTAGTTATTGTTGTTACAAGTTAATAATAGCGCAGTCTTGTAATTCCCTTTTACAAAGAAAACTGCTAACTTTTTCTCGATTGTATAAGGGCTTACCGTTTCATTGTATCTTGTTTACTGGCGCGGTTGATCACAACAGCAGAGGATCAGGTCTATGACCGAGCGCTAATCACTTGGGTTTTATCGATTGCATGTGAAATTGTTTTATGGTAAGTCGTATATCACGCTACCAATGAATTCCTGGTTTAAGTTGAGTATAAATATGCCCCACTTCTGATAATAATTATAACTTAATTAATTATTCACACTTAATAAAAGTCCTTATGTCTCTGAATTAAGGGGACTCGGTGCAGAGTACATGTGACGAGTGGTCATCCTGTCGACTCCCTCAGCTGTTATAGTCGCTATTGATTACAGCCTCCCAAATTTCTTAAGATTCTGCGTGGGTATCCACCTGATACTGGCTCAAATATCATGAGAAAATTTCTTGCCCATCGGGAATAGATCGAACGCAATTCCCATTGATCTGAACCAAACCATGATGCCGTAGAGAGCTCTGTATTGTATATTATTGTATGGGAATTTGTTACGTTTTTTTCTTTCTTTTTCTTTATAAACTCCAATTTATCTATTTGTTTGAAACATCGATGTTATTAATATATGTTCTTCCTTTGAATCTTCTCTATTTTTTTAAGTTAATACACATCGCTCATTTGACCTCAGACTTCGAACTGTATATTTTTATGTTACTAATTTCAACATCATCTTTCAGGAATAATTTTGTTTTTTAAAAAAAAAAAAAAGGATAAATTTAAAACAAATTAAAAAAAAAATAAACATAGGCTAAAGAACTGCCTTGAAAAAGCTATGATTTAAAGGCGTAAATGTATTTCACGATCAATCTTGGGGAGACGCAAACAACCCAACTTACCTCACGGTTAATTGTTTTAAAAAGTAATAAAGTTAGTTACGATGGTCCCAGGGTCACACAACATAAATAACACATAAGCCTATCCACATATAAGCTAGAGAGAGGAGCAGTTTAATTAACCCGTCAGCGTGGAGCGACGTGACGTGTGCGCAAGTTGAATTCTTCACCAAATGCGGAACGACGTGACATGTACGCTAGCTACACGCACTGCTTTAAACTGTAATTATGACCTTTGTGTTTACATTAACTATTTACAGTTTATACAAATTTTATGTAGAGACTTCAAAGTTTATATTAGTGCATATATTAACTGATTACGGCCCTCAGTAACAAGTTAAAATAATTTTATATTTGCATTGATTCTTGCGGCCTCTGACATTTTTCTTAAATTTATAACTTGATAAAGGATTTCTTATAAAACTAAATTCGCCTTTTTTTGTAGATTAGCTTGTCTATCAAATTGAATCTATTTTCAAATCTCTTCATTTTTAATAATAATGATATATATATATATATATATATACATTTCAAATGACGATATCCTTACGTTATGGAAAGGTAGTTAGTCTACAATTCAGTCAGTATCTAAAAGGTAAAGTGGTCTACTACAGACCTTAGAAGGTTCTTGGGATATTAGGAGGTCAAGGCTCCCACTTTTCTAAACTATCGGTACTTGATGTAAGCCGAGTACTTATTTCTGTCTGACGGCCCATAACAAGCATCTGCTACTCATTTCAGTTAGAGGCTGAGTCAACCCCGGGGTCACAGTGCCGCCTGAAGGTTTGGTTCAGTTTAAAAATCCAGATCCACCGGGACTCAAACCCTCGATCTTCCGGCTTGTAGCATGATGATCTTTTAAGTCCACACCTCCGGCGAAACTATTATAGTCATATTTCATCAACTGGTTTCGGTTTGGAAACCAGAAGAAAGGCATTGAAATTTAGGGTTGATGAAGGTCTTTTAGTACAACAGGTCTGATGTGTAGAAAGACCATTTTTTGAAGGCACACGACCTAAAATAATGTTTCCAAAGTGTTAGACAGACACATTTGGAGAAGGCTGCCCCCCACCCCTAAATGAAAGAAGGTCAGCGCATAGAAGCAATGTGTTTGTATTAAACATGGACAAAGTAAACACAAGGGGAAAAAAATACACTTATTGTTGCCCGAGTGTCAAACAGCTGGTTTACATTTTGAAGATTTATCACACCAATTTTTGAAGTTCATACTTTTTTTCAGGGCCCTTTTCTTTGTGTAAATATTTCGTTTTGTTGTTAGGTAAAGCCGGGTCTCTGAATTCTTCAAAGAATCCCTAGTGCAATACACTGTGTCACTTATGTGAGAAATTTACAAAAAGGACTTATTTCAACTGTGGCACAACAACCATAAATAAGTCTGCAAAAAATGCAGAGATGTTACGTGAGAACCGTAACAAATTTAATTAATTAAATATTATATTAAGGGTTCACCATAAACGAATTGCAAAAACATTTAAATTACTCAAGATATATCAATTTAAATGCGTTATTGGAATACTGGCACTGAGCGGCTGAGTTTAAATACCGGTGAACTTCCTCCCGCATCAGAGTATTCCGGGCCATTTAAATCCATCCGCTCTGAAGGGTTAAATACAAACCTAACAAACACAACACTAGGCATTGTATAACGTTGGTATTAGTGGAGATGATTGAATGTTTCAAAATCACAAGTAGCATATCTATTGGCAGGTTTCCATTATAGGACAAACCTTGGACGACAAACGAAAGAAGTTGTATGAGGAAGAGGACGTCAACTAGGACCAATTGAGAAGAGGGCGTTTGGCTTTTTAAAGGAAGGGATGGTATAACAGAGTTCAATTGGTAGGAGGAACAGCTTAGCCGCAAAGGCGATAACCTCCTTCGGAAGAAACGTCAAAACAAATCCTGGACCTCTAATTTAGGAGTAGAGTGTTAGTCCGTCTCCATACAAAATTCGTACGAAAGAAAACGAACAACATAAAGTCGGTAAAAATATAGTTGAGAAGGATAAACTAATTGTTCGATCAGAATTATAATATTATTTTAAACTGAACGACTCTCTTCAACAAACAAGATAGTTAGCATCGCAATTCAAATTTTGGCGCGAAAGGACCAAAATAATTTTGATCAGAGGCTTGAAGATCTTTTACTTGCCGTACATCTAGACAGGGGACTCACATCTTCAGATCGCTTCCAGATGAACCCATAATATGGACTTATACACACTGAAAAATCCACAGAATCCACCTGGGTTTGATGTCATGAAGTTTATCACCAGACGCAAGCGTGATTAAAACTAGTGCACCAAGATTTGCTAGGGCACCTAAAAAGAAAATTTTCCCTCTAATTTAATTGATGCTCTATGCTAATAAATCATTATTTAAATATAGTTATTTTAAAATATTTATATATTTATTGTAAACGGCGATGTTTGAAAACAAACAAGAAATGTTTGGTTATGTTTCATTTGTTCATCCATTGCAACTACGAGATAATCACAAATAGGAATGAGATGCACAAAGAAATTAAACATAGGCTCAATTCTGGAAATGCGTGCTATTATGCATTGCAGAGACTCTTGATGTCCCAACTTCTTTCAAAAAATGTTAAACTGAAAATATATAAAACTATTATTCTACCAGTTATATTATATGGATGCGAAACATGGACTCTTACTTTAAGAGAGGAAAGGAGATTACAAGTATTTGAGAACAAAGTACTTAGGAAAATTTTTGGACCAAGGAGAGATGAACAGACAGGTGAATGGAGAAGACTACTTAACAATGAACTACATGGTCTTTATGAGAAGCCAGATATAATAAGAACAGTTAAGTCTCGTAGACTGCGATGGGCAGGGCATGTTGCACGTATGGGGAATGAAAGACTTGCATGTAAACTTCTTGTAGGAAAGCCAGAGGGAAAACGCCCAGTTGGTAGACCAAGAATGAGGTGGGAGAATAACATTAACTATGATTTGAGGGAAGTAGATTACACAGGGAATGATTGGAAAGCATTAGCTCGGGATAGGGATGTATGGAGAGCTTATGTCCGTTCGGGCATGAACCTACGGGTTCGATAGTGCCAGTAAGTAAGTAAGTAAGTATTGCAACTACGAGATTATATTACCTATTGCCAAATAGGTTCGCAATATTGTAAGAACGTACACCAGTGGAGAAAACATGTAACACAACGAATTGTATATTATAACCAACATTAAAGGTTATTAAGTTTTAAGAAACAACTCCGTAAAATCATTATTTAGAAACACAATTATTTAACACACAATTATCAAATGTGTAGTTGGAAGGAATCTGTTCATTATTTGCTATTTTCAACACATTTGTTCGAGAGGCAGTCACTGCAAAATAATGCTCTGACCTGTTCAGAATATTAAAAAGGAGGAGCTTTCTTTATTTTTGGTAAACAGAATTCGATAAATATCGAGGTGAAACACGACTGTTATTGGTTGTAAAATAAAATCCATTGAAACGTGATTGGTCATTGATTCCCATTTGGAGCACGAGTTAAATAGTCACCAACATTATGTTATGTTTCTACTGTGGATTTGCCAATAAGATCAAATATATACATTTTTGTTTCTGCAGATGATATTGCTGTTATTACATCGAATATGAATCATAATAATTATGCTTACTATGCGGTGTAAAGGCAACTAACAGAATTAGAAACATGGTGTACTAATTGTAAATTAAATAAACGATGACAAAACTCTATGTGTACCTTTCACTAAAGAAACAGCATTAAGAAAATCTCAAATTTAGTTTTATTTAATGAATTGATTGAATATAGTTTCAAAGTTAACTGTTTCTTCATATTTTTGGGTAGTAATTTAGAATGGGGTGCACATACAAAGTACACCATGCTAAAAATAGAACACGGCAGAAGATCCCTGTGGTCACTGCTAATCACATTACCTACAATACAATTAAACACTAGATATATGATAATACACAAGCAACTCATGAGGAGCTCAGCTCCTGGTGCGATACAAAAACTCTACTGAAACAACTCCAAATGAAAGGAAACAGAATTATGAGGAACACATTACAAGCAGCTGATACGTAACAAATATTGAGATTAAACAAAGCTTAAACCATAAAGATGTAACAGAATTAAGTCGGAAGCTCAAGGTAGATGAGAAAAGAAAAAAGATTGACAAATATTTCATTCACATCAAACGAAGGGAAAAGAATGCATGTGGCCACAGAGTGACATAATAAAATAAAAATGAATGTTTGTTTGTTCGTACTTATGCGCGGCCATACTGTTGATCCGATTGCGATGGGGCTTTTTGCAAAATGTTTAGGGGATTCTCGGGATGAGCATAGGCTATAAGAGAGTTGTGATACTTAACTCCTACGCCCTTAAAAATCGCCCTTTATAGGGGAAAACGTGAAAAAAGTAGCTCTAGGACGTTTAAATGGCTTACGCTGCCTAAACCATAACAAATACACAAAATTAATGTACACAGAATTGAATATCTCAAAAAGCTCTAGAAAAAGTCCGCGTATGTTTATCTCTTACGGATAACTCAGAATAACAATTTTTGTCTTTCATGACGCCAAGAAGATCGAGACAAGTGCGTAGATTCATGTGCAAGCAAAGCAGAACAAGGCGGGTATTCTTTTACGGATAACTCACAATAACGAATTTCGTCGTTTAGCTCATTTATGCCAAAAAGATCGAGGTAGGTAGATTCCCGGGCATCACCGGGTAATCAGCATCGGGAATCTTAAAATAATCACGATATATATTTATAATTATTTATCATTTCACTTATTCAACTTATCATAAGAAGTACATTAATTTTCGTCTTTCAGGTCATTTACGCCAAGAAGATCGGGATAAGTAGATTCCCGGACAACGCCGGGTAAACAGCACGGGGTACATACAAATAATTACGATATTAATTTTTCCTACTACTTGTTTAAGTAAGCATAAAACACATTAATTTTCGTGTTTCAGCTCATTTATGTCAAGAATATCGGGATACGTAGATTCCCGGGCAACGCCGGGTAAAATCATCACGGGATATCTAAAAATATAAATGTATAATTATTTTTCCTACCACTTATTCAACTAAACATAAAATAGCGTTAATTTCCACTTATTTAGTCGTAGCAGCGCACGCCGGGTAAATGAATACGTCTCCCGGGTTAAACAGAATTTTATGTAAAAGGGTTGATTTTCATTGCTGAAAAAGTTTGCTACTTCAGATAAAAACTAATTTCGATAAACGTATCAAGTGTTACACGATAAAATTACCTCTATCAAATGATGTTGACACCCACTGTACATACAACTGGGCAGACTTTTATTTTGTTGGGACTGACATCCGTAGCACAAGAGTAGACTTGGCAATAACTTAATTTACTAGGTTTAAAGTTCACTTGATTGACAATTACTAACTAAACTAAATAACAAATCGCCTTAGGGTTATTTATGCTACAAGGTAGGTTACAGCCCTTTGATAGTCGAGGGCATTATTATTCCAAATTGTATATAAGTAGAAAGAGCATTTTTTTCGAATCATTTTCAAAATAGTTTGTTAGTTACAAATCTTTACAGAAAGTAGAATGTATAAATAAGATTCATAAAAGAAACTTAGGTTTAGATCAAATTATATAAAGTACCACAAACTATAAACCTAATATACCTTAAGGCGAAATATGATTTATACATGTCCAATAATAAAAAAATATTACTTGATAAAACTCTCACGTAATATCTGTGTATTTACACGCTTTATATTTGCCAGACCTGTATGTAACCTCTATGTAACGGACCTGTATCTATGCAACGGAATTTTTGAACAGGACTTTAACCCACTTAAAAACATTGGATCGACTTGAAAGTTTGTATACTGTTAAAGGACCAATGACAATACAATAATTTCATACTTTTTCTAAAATCCTGGACAGAATCATCAGAACATCAAGAAAATAAAAACCGGTTAATAGATTGCGGACTATCGACTTTTTAGTCAATCGTTCTAAGAGCTCCGTTGGTAGAGCGGTGGGCTGTAGTGGTATATAATTTCAGTAATCCATACGTCCCTGGTTCAAATCCGGCCCCGGAGGATTTTCTTTTTAGAAGAGTATTAAGCAATTAATTGTTCATGGGATTCCGGTTTATGACAATCAATTAAACTAAAAATTAAAAAAAATAAATAATAGTTTAAAAAACTAAAAAAAACATGCTTTATTAGAAATCCAAACTAAAAACTAAAAAAATAAATAATTTAAAAAAACTAAAACAACAAGCTTTATTAGAAAACCAAACTAAAAAATGAAAAATAATTTTAATCTCCAACACGCTTGGGATAAAATTAAAGTGGTCAACAAAAAAATCATCTTCAACACATCTAGAATAAAACTAGAGTTATCTACAAAAAAAATAATTTTACCATCAAAAGCGTGGGCTGCTATTTATGGTTTTTACGTTTTTTCTTAGAGACATTACTTTTACCAATATCTGTTTATTATCAAATATATTGATTAATTGATATACAGCACCCCACGCTTTTCATGGTAAAATTATTTTTTTGTAGGTAACAATATTTATATTGTAGATGTGTTGGAGATTATGTTTTTGTTGACAACTTTAATATTATCCCAAGCATGTTGGAAATAAAAATTATTTTTCATTTTTCAGTTCGGTTTTCTAATAAAGCGTATTGTTTTAGTTTTTTAACTATTATTTATTCTTTCTTTACTCGAATCTATGTAGTAATCATCTCTACGAATTGTAGCGACACCCGTAACGGTAACTTCTTTAAAAAAACGTTAAACTGCAAATTTATACAGCAGGTATTCTGCCAATAATATTATATGAAGAAAAAAACAGACACTTTCAGGGAGTCTTTTTTATGTAGCATACGCTGTTAGTTAGGTTGAATTTTGTCTCTTAGGTTCTAAGATGACTTCGTATCGAGAAATTGCTATTTATTGTAACTTGATCGTTCATAAGAATCGTCGCTAGAATAATGTAAATAATTTTAAAGTTGTAATTCACTGAAATGAACTAGTTCAAAAGAGGCAAATGCTACATAATTACCCAATTACTATGAAACGCAATTAATTTGCTTACAATTCGTTGGTTACGTAAATTCTGGAGTTATAGCGCAGAAGACTTGTTATGTTCTTAATTTTTTAACAGGCTTATAATTGTGTACTGTTATGTTCTAGTGTTTATTGGATCAATATAGAATATGAATATATGTGCAAGACACTGTGGTGAACACTAGCAGGACTATCAAGAAATAATTAATATCTGTTTTCTTTGCTAATTATGTGAGCATCCCAATCGAAGTGCAAGATGAAAACTTAGTGAAATGCTTCATCGTCATCTGCTGAAATATCGTCAGTTTTCAGCACTTCAAATATCTAAACCTTAAAATTCTTACAGCATAATCCCTAAAGCAATGACTGTTGTAATGTAGTTTCTTACAATTTTACTCGAGTTAAAAATAATGTATGGATTATAGGAGAACTATATTTAGAAAATGGTAAAATATGTCGTTCTTAATATTACAGATTTTATCTTTAACATAAATCGAGATTATTGGAAAAATAAATCGTTACAACTTTTATTGCACAACACACTGTATTCAGTGTCACAGTAACGTTATAGATTTATATAATTTAACGATCTGGCATTAGGAGCAAAGTCGCTCTTCGGTAAACTTCCCATTATAATTCGCCATCAGATTAAATTGGAAGTTTTTAAAAGCAGGACTAAGCTTCATAAGCTTCATGACTCTGTCGCTATCACAACACAAAACACAAACAAGTGATGGGAAGATGTTAAATTGGTGTAGATGTTATGCAAGGTGGTCATGGCCAGTTAAGATTAGAAACACTGCAACTGAATTTTTTCCTTGACATTTTTCATACAAGATGGTGAGTTGCAAGAAGCGTTTTCATTTTCTTCCAAGGTGATGTTTGTATAGCGTTGGTGCATTTTTTGTTTACATTTTTATTGACTGTAACTTCTAGGAGTTGATTTAGTTCCGTGATTAATTGCCTTCCTTGGCTAATTACCTTGTATTCCACAACGGGAAGGAATCCATTGAAGTTTAATTATTTTCTAGATATTTCGGAAGTCTCTGAATAAGGCTTGAATGTTTGATACATGAGAACATGAGGGATGTTTGTATGTTAAAGCCTGTACTGCTGATTTTTTTAAACAGAGTAAAAGAATACATTTTTTTAACATTTTTTAATTTTAGTTATTGAAGGTAACATTTATTTTATTTTTTCCATCTGAGTTGATGAGTAGAACAGATAGGGATAGAGGGAATCTCGTTAATCCCTTCATGCGCGTCTCTAATTAGATGACGAGGCATTTGGCTAAATTAAGACAGACATAGGAGAATACTGTGCTGTATACACCGGCTCCAACATCACCTCCAACCACTAGCTGAGAGCCAATATGTGTATATTTATTTGTATCATGTTCTTATTATTCTTCTTCTTCTTCTTCCACACAAGTTGAAGGCCTAGAGCCTGTAATGGTTTCAGTGAAGCATTCTCGATCTATCTTATGTAGAACACCACAAAGATCTCTTCCATTGAGGACGGTATTGAAGCATGACTTAACCTATAACCATTGATCTTAAGGAAACAACCTGTTAACAGTTCTCATTACAGTTGTTTCAGTTTCATGTTTCCTAACATCTTCAGCCGATATTAGCCTGTAACAGCCATAGTGCGCGTTAAAATTAGAGTCATGTCCTCAGCGATGTATTTTGTTTCTTTCTGAGACCTACAAAACGCAACAAACACGCTGATCTACAGATAAGTTTCAAATAAATTAAAATTAGTGATTGCACCACTAGCAGTTAAATTCTCTGCGGAAAATTAAAACAATAAACACTGTACGACCAAATATTTATACATTAATAACTTATTAAAATAAACAAATGCATTTATATCTTCATTTTAATTTTCAATAGATATATAAATAATGAAAGTATTATTACACGGCAAATAATTTACTCTGTGAACTAAAAGAACCCAGTTATTTAAGAACAATTGATTTAAAGTTAAGATCAGATCTGTAAGACTTTAACAATTTGAAAATTCCCTCAAATTAACAATGTATATAGGCTTACATTATTTCCCCTCATCACAAAATTCTGTAAATAATACACAACATATAAACTCATTGTTTATGAAACAAATACATTATCAGCTCTATGTACATTTACTTACTTACTCACTGGCACTATCGAACGGTTCATGGTCGCGCGGACATAAGCTCTCCATACATCCCTATCCTGAGCTAATGTTTTCCAATCATTCCCTGTATAATCTACTTCCCTCGAATCATAGTTAATGTCATTCTCCCACCTCATTCTTGGTCTACCAACTGGGCGTTTTCCCTCTGGCTTTCCTACAAGGAGCTTCCATGCAAGTCTTTCATTCCCCATACGTGCAACATGTCCTGCCCATCGCAGTCTACTAGACTTAACTGTTCTTATTATATCTGGCTTCCTATAAAGACCATGTAGTTCATCGTTATGTAGTCTTCTCCATTCACCTGTCTGTTCATCTCTCTTTGGTCCAAAAATTTTCCTAAGTACTTTATTCTCAAATACTTGTAATCTCCTTTCCTCCCTTAAAGTAAGAGTCCATGTTTCGCACCCATATAACATAACTGGTAGAATAATAGTTTTATATATTTTCAGTTTAACGTTTTTTGAAAGGAGTTGGGATATAAAGAGTCTCTGCAATGCATAATAGCACGCATTTCCAGAATTGAGCCTATGTTTAATTTCTTTATGCATCTCATTCCTATTTGTGATTATTGTTCCTAGGTATTTGAATTCAGCCACTTCCTCAAAATTTCCCTCATTTGTCATTAGCTGTCCATTTCCATTATATAATGAATTTCTACATGTGACCATATATTTAGTTTTATTGATATTTACTTCCAGTCCTAATTTCTTAGTGTTACTCAATAGTGTGTGCGTGTTGGCCTTTAGTATCTCCTCGCTATCGGCCAATAATACTACATCATCAGCATAAACTAACAGCTTATTAATACCATTGAGTTGTAAGCCTTCCTCATTCTCTAAAGATTTAATGGCATGCTCTAGTACAAAGTTAAATAGTAGAGGAGATAGTGCATCTCCTTGCTTCAACCCATTCTGGATTTCAAAAGTGTCCGAAAACTGTTTGCCTACACGCACCCTACTCTTTGTGCCATTTAGACACATTTGTATAAGTCTAACTAACTTTTTAGGAATTCCGAACTCCAGCAGGATACTATATAACTTCTCCCTCTTAATTGAATCATATGATTTTTTGAAGTCTACATATAGTTGATGTACAGTACCGTTATATTCCATTTTATTTTCTAAAATCTGTCTTGTAATAAAAATCTGATCTGTTGTAGACCTGTTTCTTCTAAATGCACATTGATGATCTCCTAGAATGTCACCAATATAGGGAGTAAGTCTGCTTACTAAATATATTTGTAAGAATTTTGTACGAAGTTGAAAGTAATGAGATGCCCTGTAGTTGTTGCAATCAGTTTTATCTTTCTTATAAATTGGTATGATAATTGATTCCTTCCATTCATCTGGAAGAGTTTCATTTTCCCAAATCATACTAAGTAACCAGCGTATCTTCTCCATCAATTTTACTCCCCCTGATTTTATCAGTTCTGCTGGGATCTCATCTGAACCTGATGCTTTATACATCTTCAATTTTTCAATCGCCATTTCAGCCTCTAATGCATTTGGGTTCAGCGACTAGCATTTGAGTCTATAAATTATCCTCCTCAATGTCCTGTTCTGTATGTACATTCAATAGCTGATTAAAGTAACTTTTCCACCTATTTAATATACTCCTGGAAACTGCAATTATATCCCCATTTTCAATCCGAATTTTGTTTGTTCTAGCCTGAAACCCGTTCATCTCTATACTAATTCCCTGATATAATTCTCTAATGTTCTTATTTTTTGCGTTCATTTCAACATCATTAATCTTCTCTCTCAAATGTTCTCTCTTTTTACTCTTTAGTAACTTGGTGGTTTCCCGTCTAATACTACTCTATTTTGCTCTAAATTTACCTCATTTGGCTCGTGTAACCATTTCATTTTTGCTAGCTTTCTTTTCTTTACACTGTCGGCACATTCCTCATCAAACCATTTCTTGTTTTGCCTCTTTTTTAAACAACCAATGCTTTCTGATGCTGATAATTTAATAGTATCTCTTATAGTCTCCCATTCTTTATTTATATCAGTTTCTTCTTCATTCGCCACATTGCCATCTGAAGATTCCAGTACTTCAAATCTATTAGCGCTCTATGTACACTCAGCAAAAAAAAAACAGTTGAACTTTATTCGAAATGTCGTAATTCGCGTAATATCGTATACGTCGAACACTCGTAAATGTCTAGAAATATGTCTCCTTTATTGATATTTAACTATTTATGACCATTGAAACTAAATGCAACGTATTTAAAACATTTAACAATGCATTACCCCGTGAAACACAGCTCTAGCACCTGGAGCATCCGCGGTTTGTCATAATAGGGACTCTGCATTTTGAAGCGGATTAATCTTTTTCTTTATCCTACGTGTTCATTTCCTTATTTCCTGGGTATTACGTAAGTCTTCTTATTTTTAAACACACATTGTTAGTAAAAATGTTGTAAGATTTTTGTTACATTTTAGAAAGAGAAAAGTAATGTTATGTTGTTATGTTTCAACCCTTGATATATTTAAAAAAATACTAAGAATTTTTGTTTATTCTAGGGATCCATCCCATAGTAATTCTGACCGAAGGCAGGTCCTTCACTGCAATCATAGCATTTTCATGCTATGCTTGCAGCTTTACTAGGGAATTGTAGGTGTGGTAGCTTCCCGTTGCTTTCCACACCGGTGAAGAATGATGATGGTGATGATGATAATAAGGATGATGATGATGATGTCCATATGATTTCGGGGACTGTTTGGGCCTTAAAGTTTTCCTGACATTTGTCTTACAGGTGAGGGAAAACCCCGATAAAAACCTCACCCAGAAAAACTGCCCCGATCGGGGATCGAACCCGGGCCCGCTGCGTGACAAGGCAGCACGCTACCTCGAGACCAAGCGGTGGACATTCTAGGGATGGCGTGAGGAAAGAAGATACAAGCACTGCACAGTGATTCACAATGCGAAAAAGTGGACAAACATCTGGAAGTCACAATTTGGCTAACAAATTCATCCGCATGCGTAAGAAAATTACAAGTGTGTTGGAATATCTGACTCTGCATAATTGATGCGAGGACTTTTAATTAGTTGTTACGTGCAAAATATTAGTTAATTACAGAATTTAACAAACTATATATTTGCAAAATACTTCAGTAATATAATAATTTACAATCATAGATAAGCGTATTAATTTACAAAATAATAATGATTATTAAAATTGATTTATTCACAAATTTTTAATGTTTACACATCTTCCTGTGCTTAAAGTTTCATTTTCCTTGTACATTCGTCTTTATCCTTCCACCCCATAACCTCCAGTACACTTGTTCTCATTATTACTTGTATCCATGGTGTGGACGACACTCGAAAACTGAAAGTCGGGCTTAAGTGGGGCGGAAGTCGTGCCTGAAAGTTGAAAGTCGTGGCTGAAAGTTGAAAGTCGTGGCTGAAAGACGAAAGTCGGGGCTGAAAGTCGGGGCTGAAAGTCGTGGCTGAAAGTCGTGGCTGAAAGTCGTGGCTGAAAGTCGTGGCTGAAAGTCGTGGCTGAAAGTCGGGGCTGAAAGTCGGGGCTGAAAGTCGGGGCTGAAAGTCGGGGCTGAAAATCCGGGCCTGAAAGTCGCTGCTGGAGGTCACGGCTGGAAGTCAGGGCTGGAAGTCACTGTTGGAGGTCACGGCTGGAAGTCACTGTTGGAGGTCACGGCTGGAAGTCACTGTTGGAGGTCACGGCTGGAAGTCACTGTTGGAGGTCACGGCTGGAAGTCACGGCTGGAAGTCACGGCTGGAAGTCACGGCTGGAAGTCACGGCTGGAAGTCACGGCTGGAAGTCACGGCTGGAAGTCGCGGCTGGAAGTCGCGGCTGGAAATCACGGCTGGAAGTCGTGACGGAAGTCGTGACGGAAGTCGGCGGAATTCTGGAGGAAATCTGAGGAATTCTGGAGGAAGTCGGCGGAATTCTGGAGGAAGTCGGCGGAATTCTGGAGGAAGTCGGCGGAATTCTGGAGGAAGTCGGCGGAATTCTGGAGGAAGTCGGCGGAATTCTGGAGGAAATCTGCGGAATTCTGGTGAAAGTCGGCGGAATTCTGGTGAAAGTCGGCGGAATTCTGGTGGAAGTCGGCGGAATTCTGGAGGAAGTCGGCGGAATTCTGGAGGAAGTCGGCGGAATTCTGGTGAAAGTCGGCGGAATTCTGGTGAAAGTCGGCGGAATTCTGGTGAAAGTCGGCGGAATTCTGGTGAAAGTCGGCGGAATTCTTTAGGAAACCTGCGGAATTCGGGAGGATATCGAGCGAAAATCGGGTTGAAGTCGGGCTGAAGTCGGAAGTGTCGGCCGGATGTCGGGCGGAAGTCGGGCTGTCTGACTATCCGGCTCGCGGTCCCTCGGGCTCTGTCCAATAGTATGAATTCATAAGTATGTTTAACGCAATGATACGTAGTGAGTGGCATTAAAATAATTATTAGAGAAAGTCTTAATAGTTTGACCAAAATTGTAATAAAAAGTACAGTTTTTGTAACGCTTAATTTAACGTCCCCAAAATTATGTCTAATAGAATTAGTACAAAGGTAATTTGTTTGGCAGATTGTTACCTTATCTACTTCCGTAGTAAACTGTTCATATTTTCCCCTCTAACGAAAAGTAAAGATTTTGATTTTTTCTGTTTGTTTGACATTTTGTATCACTATGCACCGGGCGGCTGAACTACATGCGACAGTATCCACGTCGGCGGCAGGTGTGCAAATGTACGTATGAATATGCGATATTTTCAATAAATGTTCAGAGCAAAGCCCGTGCTACTTAGTATATCATTTGTTAGACCTGTGAATTTCGATTTATTATCTTAGAGAAATGACGCAGGACGTTAAGATGATAATGGAAATACTCAAAAGGAAATTTTAGATTAAATATTTGCTATTAAAACGGTTGTGACTACCTGCAATTTTTATAAACACTGTTTACAACGTATATGTTATTTTACCCAGTTATTAGAAAAGTTTATTCCATAAACAATTAAAAAATCAGTTTGTAGAGGACACTTCAAGTTTAAATATGATTATTTGAAAACGACAAAATGTAATATTAATTATGTTTGATTATCAGGACTGTACAAATTATATGCTACCAGAGTACTTGTTACAGAGGCGTTATTATTTCATATATATATATATATATATATATATATATATACATATATATATATATATATATATATATATATATTATATTCTCCATTATTACTAGATGTCGCGAGAACTCGGTCTTCACTGCCATCTAGTAGCTGACTATAACAAGTGAGCAAATTAAAGAGAATATTTTTACTTTATAGCAGTGACGCTTTATAGATGTTATAATTAAATGTTTAACATTGAGCAATGCAAGCTTAATATGGTATGATAAGAAAAATAAATGTTTGAATTGGATTCGCCTGGTGGTGTAATGGATATCACGCTGAGGTACAGACTCAGAGGTCCGGGTTCGAATCCCGTCCAGGCATTTATTTTTCTTATCATACCATATATATATATATATATATATATATATATATATATATGTAAAGTCACTATTTATTAGTAATAATCTCTTTAAACGAATTACTGTGAAAATTATTAAATGTATATAAAATGTATTCCTTGGTATGAAGTTTCTATTGAATTGTTTAGGAACGGGGGCAGTCGGGGCGCGATATCAATAAAGTCGTGGAGGAAGCAGATTTCTTTACTTAGGCGTGCGGATATGTACGGCGAGACTGATGACAGCAAAGGGACAACCGTTAATAATACATGTATAGGTAAAGTTTACATTTTAATTCTTAATGTGTTTATGTTTTTAATTTACCAATATTTACTCAGTTATTGTTTTAATATAATTATTAAGAGATATGTGTAACAACATAGTTAAACCCTTTCTGTTTTGTTCTAATGTAAAGTGTTCTGTATGTCAAGTACAAAATGGAACAAATCACTGTAATCCGCTCCACTGTCAGATATTTTCAGAACATTACTTTAAACATAATATCCAGCAAATATCCAGTGGTATAATTGAAAATGCATATGACATTATTATAAATAATAATTGTTGTACTGATATTTACAGACATCTGACAATGTGATTTTGTTTCTTTTCTCGAGTAACTCAAAGAATAGTTAGAAATATTAAAATACTAATTTAAAAATCAAACTGATATTTGGAAAAAATAACAAAAAACTACAACCATATTGCATGTATATTTTAAACCTGGAAATAAATTATTATTGTTATTCAATTTCATATTTACTATTATTATATTATTACTGTTGTTTTTACCCAAAGAGAACCAAAACTAACACCTGCTGTCTTATAACTCGATATTGATTCTCTAAAGACTAGAAGAACTTGGTCCTCCAGGTTGGAGATTTTAGCAATGGGCCAGCTCCCTGTTCTAATAGAGATATAAAATGTATTCTCCTATAAGACCACGGATTCCGTATCATAGACTTACAGCTCGTAAAATATCCTAAACCCCCCCCCCCAAAAACAAAATAGAGAGACCACTGCGTAAGATTCGTCAGCCCATAGACGCCTGTATTAGAATTGGGCGCTAATTATCCGAGTTGTATTCTATTTTGTTTGAGTTTACTTTTTTTAAGAGAGCTCTTAGCTTCTCCTTACTTTGTCAACTTCAATAAAATAAATTTTGGATACTTCAATCTTAACTGAAAGGATAAGAAGGGGCACCTGGAAGACGGAGTTACGTTTCCCCGATGACATGTTGGGTGATTAATAATAATGAAGCACCAGGAGAGTCCTTAAACCAAAACTTAGTTCAAATCCAGACCATGGGTGACCATAGGAAAAATTCCATGCTCTAACCGGGAATCTAACCCAAGGCCTCATTAACTGTAGTTAGAATCTCTGACCACTAGGCCACGGAGCTGGTCACCATACATATATAATTGTAATTACACACTACAATAACACACAACACGTATTTTATAATAATTGTTCGTTTGTAAAATTTTGTATTCAACATAATTGCATTTATCAAGAGAGATCTAACTTTAACATTTATACTAATTCCGAGCTAAGTTCCAGTTGTGATGTAAACAAAGCAGATGTATGACTGTATTTTGATTGGTCGAATGTCGATTTTACCTTTGAGCGAGCAAGAAAATGTAGTTTCCTCTCTAACACTAAATAAATAAGTAAAATTAAAATATATAATATCTAGCACGTGCCTACATAAGTTTAATAGGAGCTTCTTAAAATATATAATTACAATTTTAATAAGTTAAATATGTATTGTTTAATTCCTACGCATCCGCAAATATCAGTTGTTTCAAAATGGCAACTTCTCAAGAATTCCTAAAATATAGGAAATGAAAGCTCTAGAAATGAGGAGAGGAACAAATTATTTTGAATATTTTCAAAGAGTTTACTGAGGAATATCCCACATTAGCCTTTGAGGATGTGAAAATAACAGAATTTACAGGTGAGTTAGCATGGAGTATAATATATTCTGCTTATAATGTAATTATACATAAAGTCTATCTATGGACGTAATGGAAAAATCGTAGGCCTAAACGTCTGATTTTATATGTTCATATATAATTGCTTTGTCATAAATCTTATATGTTTGTTGGTTTGTTTGTTTGTTCGTATTCTATGCGCGTCCATACCGTTGATCCGATTTGGATACGGTTTTTGGCAAAATGTTCAGAAGATTCCCGGAATGAATGTAGGCTATAAGAGAGTTGTGATATTCAACCGCTTCACCCCTAAAAATCACCCTTTGTAGTGAAAAACGTGAAATAAAGTCCCTATTTGAGGCTTAAATGGGCTACGATGCCTAAACCATAACAAATACACCAAATTAGTATAGCCGGAACTAAACATCTCAAAAAACGCTACAAAAAGTCCGCGACGGCATCTGTTTATCTTCCACGGATAACTCACAATAACCATTTTTGTCTTTCATTGATGCCAAGAATATCGTGATAAGCAAATGCACGGCAGGTGGTAAAAACATATTAGCATTTATTTATTAGTAGCTGCGCACGCCGGGTATTACCTAGTGAAAATAAATGGGTGTTCCTAATCCAGTCTTATTTCCTGTAAAGTACGATGTTGCCTAGGAGCAACGTTCTATCGATAACAGTTCAGTTCACAATTTGTTCACATGGTGAGTAAAAATAGCATCAGAGTTCCCTCAACAGACCGAGTCGGCGGAGTAATAACTTGAACAAGTTTTTTATAGTACAACTGGAACTTAGCTCGAAATTAGTACAGGTAATATGCATCTATTTGTTTCATTGTATGTTTGTTTATATAATGTAGAACTAATTATATTATGAAATAGTGGATTCGATAAAATAGGCACTTCTAATGGCATTAAAAACCAGAATTTGCCTTGAGGATTGATAAAAACCCTAATTCAAGTTTATCGGCACTGGGTTTTGAATTCGGGACCTATCAAATATGAATCCCAAAACTTACCGCTTGAGCCACCTCGCTCTGTATCCACATGTGAGATAAAATACATAACCTCACATTCCCCAGTCTTAATGGAGCTACAGAAATTAAAGATTATAAAGAGAAGAAATCAAAAATAGAAACAGAAGAAACACATTAAAAACAAAATACTGTTACAATTATTGCCTCAGTGTAACTAGTAGGCCTAAAATATATGATCATACTAGAAATACGTTATAAAATGGACAGGTAATAAAAATGTTTGAAATTTTGAAGAAGTGGCCCAGTTCAAATACATGGGGACAATAATTACAAACAGAACTGAAGCGAAGAAAGGAATTAACATGGGCTAAATTCTGTAAATGCATCCTATTATCATCACAGGGATTCTTGTCATCTCTAACTTCACAAATAAATACCTTAAACTAAAAATCTATAGGCCCTGATATGATTATTCTCCGAGTTATATGTTAGGCCTATATGTATGCGAAACACTGTTCTGTAGTGAGTTAGTTAGTTCATAAGAAATATTTGCACCCAACAGGAATTCCATGACAATGCTGGCGGGTGTATTTGTGCTTTTCAAGTCCCCAATAACTAAACTAGGAGTTGTATAGTTTCACAGCTCGTCCTTGATTGGAAAATCTTGGTGAGAAACCACACGAAGAAGGAATTCAGAACAGAATATCAAATAGCATCAATGCCGGAAGAGACATGTTGACTTTTCAGCGTTAGAAATTTGTGGAAGAGAGATCAACGGGCAGGAGGAACACTTTAGCCGTAGAAAAGGCGACTCTCACACGGGAGAAAAGTTTAAACAAACCAATACGTTCAATCAGTGTTACGTCATAATTAATCATCAACGACACCCTTTAAAAGGTAAACTAATTAGTGTCCCAATTATAATCTAGGGAAAAAAGGACCAACCAGACATTTTCTTACAAACATTGTACATACATTGTATATACATTGCATGTAGTATACATAGAGGGCAGTGGTTATACTTTCCGCCATTGGTAGGTAATTTGTTATTTTACAGTATAATTATTTAGTTATTCAGTCTATAGCTGGCCAATCCCTAAATGTAGGAAACTGAACTTTTAATCGTGGTTGCCATTCCTTTAAGTAGACCTAGGACAGAACGCATTATCGTGCAGACAATGATTGTAAAAATGCCCTTTTTACTAAGCGATAACAATAATGATGATGTAATAACTGTATCGTAACGAGGCAACGTCACTAAATGAGAAAATAGAAAATATTTTTACAAATTGAATTTTAAAATACATTAATATTTCACAGACTGAATCCAGAAGTGTTTCATCCATCTCTGTATGTACCGTGGAAATGTATGTATAGACCTTCCTCTATCAGGTAAATATACAATTACATAAGTTATCATGTTTAAATGAAGGGTACAAGCAAAAATCCATGAGTCACTTTTCCGTCATTAAAAATTGCCTTTTAATTGAGGCGATTATAAACAAAGGAATGTAAGTGATTTTTTTCTCTTAAAAAAATGAGTATTAATATTGTTTTGAGTTAAGGCTTCACCCGCAGTTATCATTTTGAATTACTGTGATAAATACATAGTTCCTTATATAGATTTTTTATTGTTTTATAGATTATTTTATTTATTATTGCAAAGTCGTTTGAGTTGGACTTTAGACATTCAAAGGCTGTAGTCTGTTGAGATGGAATATAGACATAGTCTTGTGTAAGCTAACTGTAAACATCCCTACATTTAGTTCATTTGGAATGTTAGGTTGTACAGTTATGGGTGACTTCAGGTCATTTTTGAAGTATATAACACTTGAGAAGTGATGGGCTCTGTCTGTCTGTGTGTGTACGGCTGGAGGGTAAGTCACCGACCATTTTTCTTAATAATGTAGTCCAGATCCTTTAGATTTCAATCAAGTACAATATAATATTTTTGAAACTATATATTTTCAAAAGGGATATTTTAATTATGTAGATTTGGTTAGAGTTAAAAATTCCACAACTCCCTTTTCTCAATCCCCGAGATAGTACTGTAGTTTAATATAGGCTTAGAATAGAATTAGGGCTAGAGATATTTAGGATTTCTAATTATTTATACTTTAGTAATAAAATAGTTTAAGATAAGACTCCTTTTGTTTATTTCAATGCATGTAAACTGTACTTCCTCATACTAACGCTCGGCTAGGAAACCGCTACCAGATTTTCCAAGTCCCGAAGGTCCCTTAAGCCTAATAAATCCAGTTGAATCCATAACATTGGTGAGCGGCGGTGGCATATCACATAATAATGTTTTATTATTTTTTTATGATAGGGAAACGGACCCTTGCAAGCTTTCTGGACCGTTTGGAATACAATAAAAATTAGAAGTTTGTGATACGTACATTTTTAGGTTAAAATCAGCAGTGTAAGATTTATGTAGACCATAGGAGATTTATTATTTAATAGAGATGAAATAAATAAAAAGATATTAATTCTGGATTGGGATTTAGATTAATCAGACCTTGGAAGAGAGAGGGAAGTTGTGGAAAAAAGAGAATATTGTTTTTTCAACGTAGTTATAATTTTGAGCAACTATTTTTTTTTTCTTGTAAATCTGTGCATGGTAGAGTAAGAGAGTATACTATTTATTTTGTGTAGGAAATATGTCTGTTAGGACTGAATAGGATAAAAAATATAAAACCATTATACATTGGCAAAAACTCATGGCTGAAACGTGGCCTGAAACGGGATATGTCGACGTATGCGAACCGAACTCGTGGCTTGTGGAAGGGGATGACACGCCATCATACTAACATGAATATTTTTGCCGATGGTGATTGTAACCAATAATAATAGTAATAAAATAATTTCTCTGCAATAATAATTGCGAATAAAATAGCATGAACTAATTACCTTCGTGGAAAATTACTTCCATATAATACTGAAGTACAAATGGTTTAAATGTCTCGGGTTATTAATTACCTCAGGGCAACTCAAGCGATACCAACATATGAACGAAATGTTGAATTAAATGAGAAAATTTAGTAACGTTATATAGGAATTATTTTTAGATCTTTCCTGCGAACAGATCGTTTCTGCATGCGTTGGAAAATATATAAATATGGAGATTAAATAAATAAACGGACTGTGTCACTCCTATGTTGGCAATACTAAATGTCAAGTCGAAATCATACCGACGTTGTTTAAATTAGTGAAACATGACAGGTCATATATATATATATATATATATATTTATGTAGCATATGAAATAATTTACGGGGTAACTACAGGGTATTGTTGAGAAAATATTTAGAGAAAGGAGTCTCGGGTTCGAACCTTGGTGACTAGCTTTACAAGATACCAGTCGTTTTTATTAGATTTCTTGTCCGAGAACGGTAAGCCGGAGTGTTCAAAATTACCTATAATACAAGTATATTTCTAGCAGGAATGTTAAGAGATGTCCGAGGATATTTAGTTTGAAATATGTCCCCGTATGCGAGGCTATCTAACGGGATTTTGATGACGGTTCGGGAAATTTTCCAACTTGAATGAGGGAGGTACACTTCAAGTAATTCGCTCTACCCTATATATATATGTGACCAAATCATCAGATCAAATATCCAAAATCATAAAGAGTATCAAATTTTTTTTTTAAAACAGATTGATCCGGCAACACGTGTAATGTGTTGGCTAGGATGTCGTCACTAGAAGTCTTGGATTCGAACTCAGGAAAAATGTATTCAGTATTTGGTTAATCTCTCCAGAATAGCGCAGTGTAAAAATTTATTTTAGGTTATTGGAACTTGAACTAATAAATTATTTTACCTTTTTACAAGTCAGGAACATTTAGCATTTGTCGGGAGTAAATTGGAAATTTTCCGCAACTCGTATAACTAATTTATCGAAGGAAAATATGGAAGTAGGGAACTTAGATTCTTTTACAGATTAAATAACAAAATTATTTAAAATAAAATAAAAGTGGCTCACGGAACTCAGTTTCCTTTACAAAAATAAATAATTAACTTAGATAAAATCTTGGTTTCAACGGAGTTTACTTAAAGTTAATAGACCTAAATTATACTTGGATGGGACACCCGTAACGGAAATCAGATTACGTCTCGTAACGGTGTATTGAAAATAGATTCTGAAAACCTTCCACAACTGTTACAAGATATGTCCGCTGATGGTTCGATCTAGGACACAGATTTGTCGCATGACGTCCTTATAAATTAGAAACAGAAGAATATAACTAATCTAATCGAATCGGTCGATGAACGTTAATAATCATAAGCGGTGAATTTACTAACTAATGGGTTGGATACAGGTAGTCGATGAATTATAATGATTTAAATGATGTTGATTCATAAAATAGTTAGTACTGCTGAGGGAACCTTGATGCTGACCATTCTTATAATTCTCTGTCCGAGTAAACGACCTTGCCCGCAGTAGACTAAGTATTCAATTAAATAATAATAGAACATTATGTTTGGCAAAATAAACATACACTGATAGGGCCGAAGATGTTAAATTTAAAAAAAAAAAAAAAAAAAAAAATTACTAGGAATTACAACATTATATAACTTAACGTGCCTATAAAATTTTATTTTAAAAACATTAGGAACATAAATAGTCTTTTATATAAGTGTGGCGATAATTACGTCTAATTTAAATCTCACTTCAAAAAAAAAAATAATAATATCCACAAAATAAATGAATAAATACAGGGTATTGTCTATTAATCCTAACCCCTGCATAACCAGGGATATTTTTTTGAGTTTCTGTTGTGAATTATAAGTCTTATGTTGTATCTACCTTATAAATTTTTTTTTTGAATTTTCAACCGACTTTATGCATTACTTAGGACTTTTGAGTAAATGTTTGAATACCATATGGTGAATGGTGACTTGCAGTTTCCCCAGAAGATTTTTATGCAGTGAAGAGTTTGGATTAAGTCAAGGGTGTCTAGTTGTTTTAGGATTATCTTTTAATGCGACTACATATTTAAAACAATATAATTTCGATAGGTGGCAGCATTTTTTTTTGTAATATTGTGAACTGTCCCGATAAATTTTATAATATTATTGGATTATTTAATTTCATAGTGAAGTGAGCAATCTAGTTGTAGATCTTTTAGACATTTTAATGTAGCAAGCGAAGTTGATAATTGAAACATGCCGGCGCACTGTAGGACCCTAGAACCCTGGAAATAATTTCTTGTCATTCAAGTGCAATTTTTGAATATTGAGTAGTGAAGCAGACTTAGTGGTTTAACCTAATCCGTAAACGCTCGATCATCGTAAATAAAAAAAACTTACATTACATATATTCCAGATGAAGGAAATATTTGAGGAATGAGAACATGTGGGAAGTTAGAACTCAATCAACGGATGATTTAATAATAATAAATAGCCAATAAACAATGATATCATTAAAATAATAAATAATAACCTTACTAAAATAAGCTAATAATCTGTGAATTTAAACTAACTAATTTAAAAGTACAACATGGAGGGTAAATGAAACTGAGGAAGTGAGTAGATAATCGTAATCGCTACAATAAATTAAACCCAAAGATTATGAGAACCACAAGTAAATATGGACCAACTACGAGTAATCTTAACAAACTAAGTTAAATAATATGAATAACTAAGTAATTAATAGTAAAGCAGTTTGAAAGGTATAACGGAGCATCAGATTGCGAAGACAGGTCATGAGGTAAAAGAGGATGACCGAGACTCAGTGAATAATCAACGGGCAATCTGAGCTATAAAAGTAAACCAGGATAACTAATCGACCTAATAATGGAAAAAAATGATAATAAAAATAGTAATAATCATAATAATAATAAGAATAATAATAATAACCATAATAGCTATATTAAATAAGAAAAATAAACAATGATAAAAAAAACCATCAGTAATAACAGTAAAAGTTAACTATCATACTGCATGAATTAATAATAAAATAATAATAATAATTCATAGGAAAAATTAATAAACAATAATAATAATAATGATACCAGTAATAAAAATAAACAAATTACAATAACAAATGATTAGCATGAGATGTTATATCGATACTTAAAGTAATAATTAATTATATGAGAAACACTCAGATTGAAGGACCAATTTGTTCATGATGATGATGATCAATTATATATGGAACAATCAGATTGAAGGATTGCGGATAAATATTGAAAGGACAAGGGCTAAAAGTCGTAATACTGAGATACCAGATAGGACTAGCAGTAATCCTTATATCGTATTTAAATAATAATAATAATAATAATAACAATAATAATAACAATAATAATAATAATCATCATAATAATAATAATGACAAATACTATATTAATACTATTAATAAAAAGATAACAGACATCAGTAATAACAATAAACCTTAACGATCATAATAAAAAAAAATTAAATAAATAAATAAAATAAAATCAAATTACCAGTATTAATAATGTATAATGATAATAATA
Organism: Diploptera punctata; assembly: GCA_030220185.1. Lineage (NCBI taxonomy): Eukaryota > Metazoa > Arthropoda > Insecta > Blattodea > Blaberidae > Diploptera > Diploptera punctata. The sequence continues at coordinate 4,597 of JASPKZ010010326.1, read as the reverse complement.
AAACACAGTAAACTTACAACTAACAATAATAATAATAATAATAATAATAATAATAATAATAAATATAATAACAATAATAATAATTCGCGGTAAATTAATAAACCACAATAATAATAATGATGATGATGAAATAAGAGCGAACTACCAGAAATAAGACTTGAGTTTATGAATAAAATAAAAGATAACGGAAACCACAATCTCAATTTCAGCAATTAGGACTCATTTAAGAGTGAATGGGTTCCGGGATAAGTAGTAGGCCAGTTTGCGAGAAGATAACGTGAAAGCAATCCAGATAGAGGCATGTAGTATGTTAAGCCTATAACGGAAGACGAATGATAGGTTCAATTAACCAACAGTTATGCCAACACGGAGGGTAGAAATTATTTTTAACATCGCAAGAAATAAGGAGTGACGACAGCTCAGATTAAGAAGGGAGGATGTGCATTATCCCACTTGGTTTGAAAATGTATTACAAAGAGAACGGAAGAGGGGCATGGGAACTTAGGAAAATTTATAAACTTTTTGAAACGCAATGAAGAATAGGACAAGCGCTGAAAGATTTCCCCAGAATTATCGAGTGACAAACATGCAGAAATGATCGAAAACAAATAAATTAATTTATTCCCATAGCAGTTTAGAAAATGGAGGTTAGGATACTTCACCGATAGTTGGGTGTCTTAATCGATCTAGTGGAGAGTATTATCATATACATTTTGGGGAGTTCAAGGGCTACACTGAATAATATTTCTAATGGAAATTACACAACAATTATTATACTCGGCTGAATCATGACACTTGACTGAGGTGCATACAGGAGGAAACAGAAAGAATCTGCGGCCGAGATTTTTCCCTCTGTATACCCTGATAGCATATCAGTGGACCTAGTGACCAGCTGAGAATAGACACACACACATATACACACATTGGATTTGAAACTTATTTTAATAGTAAATGACCCATAGATCGCCTTAAGGCTCGCCAGACTTCGGCCCACACTCACTCGGAACCATATAAAGATAAACGAGCGAACAGACTGTAACCTAGGTCAATCTTGGCTAAGCGATGTTAGGGAAATCGCACAGAAACCCAAAAGAAGTTAGAAGAGTGACAGATTTAGGATAGGAAGCAAGGGAGACATACTACTTCGAGGAGGCCTAGCCTACGCTAGAGCTACTGGGATAGAGATGCGAACAGCGACCCTTAGGAGGAAACAGTGCACAGACGAGAGAGACAGAGGAATAGGGAAGAGTTAGGGAGTGCGCAATCGGAAGGTGGGACACCCCCGTAATAAAAGGATCTGGAGTCACAGACCTCCTCGGTGATCCTGGGGCACTGGCCATAAAACCTTGCCGGCTTGGCACTGACGTTTAGGACCAGGGAACAACGGCAGGTAGAGAGTTAGGCATCGGAGAACGAATATTAAACGAGAACACGGATTCTCGAGGAAATAAACATTAGTGATACCCGGGTGTTAGGAAGCGAAGTGGACAAGAACCGACCCCCGTCAAAGGGATTAGGATCAAATTCATCCCTATTGACGCAGGCGATGTTCGGTGAGGTCACTAGCTTACCTAAGGGAATTTATGAGTCAGGCGACTCAGGGCGCGTGTTAGGAAGCGGAGTGGGCAAGAACCGACCCCCGTCTAAGGGATTAGGATCCAATTCATCCCTATTGACGCCGGCGTTGTTCGGTGAGGTCACTAGCTTACCTAAGGGAATTTATGAGTCAGGCGACTCAGGGCGCGCGTTAGGAAGCGGAGTGGGCAAGAACCGACCCCCGTCAAAGGGATTAGGATCAAAATTCACCCCTATTGACGCAGGCGATGTTCGGTGAGGTCACTAGCTTAACTAAAGGAATTGAGGCAGGAGAAGATGCCAGGAAATCCGCCGGCGGTGAGAAGCGGAAAGAAATACCGCGAAGAAAGACGTACGCACAGATAGAATATGGTCCTAACGGGTATAGATACAAATACTAGCAAAAATAACACCGGAACATTAGTGCACTAGAGGGAACAGAAGGAAAATTGGGAAACGCGCATACATACGATTGTGCCATCGACGACAGAATTAGAGGTTGGGTCAGGAAGGGCCAGGGCACTTTAGACGGAATACACTCTCCGCCTTCATGTAGTGCCCGGTTCGTTCGCTGGCTCACCCGGTTTATTTGCGAGACAGGGATCACGCAAGGGAGGGGGCAGGCGTGACTAGGGCCACCGTTGGCATTAAGGGAAACGTTGCTTAGCCCATGCCTTCGAGGCTCGCAGCCCAGTCAGGGTCTGGGGCCCCAAGAAGCGATGGTTAAGGACCATCCAGAGTAAATGATGATGCCAGGAAAACCGCGAAGGAAAAAGTCGTATGCACACATAGATATGGTCAATAACGAAGGAACAACGAATAATAGTCAGGGACGTCAGAAACGTTGAGACACTAGATGAAAAACTAAGGGAAACACATAGAGATTACGATTGTGCGATCTACAGGTAGAGCCAAGAGGAACAGATTGACCGAGGATGGAAAGGGAAGAGGACGACATAAAACAAGAGGTTAAACACTTATGGTGGTGTAGATAAGTTTAAGCACATAAGCAGTCTAAAGTAAAGTAGAGCCCTAGGATACAAGCGGGGACAGATAGGAGGAGATTCCGAGTGGAAGAAGAAGTAAGGAAAGAACCCTGGAGTAGGACGTGGGTAAATATTTCAGAGTAAGAAGAAGAAAAAAAAATCGAACCCAATAAATGATGAATGTATGTAATGGGAAATCAAGGAACCCCGGAAGTAAGAAGTAGAGAAAAAAAAAAAAGCAGTTTAAATGCATGTAGATCAAGAAACAATCAGGGAATAAAATATACAAACGTAAAATAAATGTATAAAAGTTCAACAAATCAGCTATGAGAATTTGCCAATCAAACAAACAGTTCGGTGAGTGTAAGGTGTAAAGTACGCCGTATCAGAAGTTAGGGCAGCAGAAGGGAGAATGAGGACAAGGAATCAGGTTACGTAACATCACGGTGACTTCTAAAATTTGAATCAGTAAGGATTCAGAGGTTAAACTAAGTGGATTGATATATTAGCAGTAAGATCAGATAGTCCGGGAAAATTAAACCATGAATAATGAAACCTGAATCCCTGTCCAGACTCAAGTAGCCTTAAAAATCATATTTCAATTTAAGAACAATTAAGACTAGGAAAGGGAGTTTAAGAAATAGAGGCAGTTATTTCAGAAGTGGAGAAAGGAAAGAATGCTCTCAACTCAGGACCCTAAGGGAACGATGACGTAAATTCAGGGTCGAGTATTAATTGGTGTTTGTAAGGGCTAATTCGGCTTTGGTCAGGTAGCATTACATGTTAAATAAGTGCAGATATATGTCTTCCGACTGATGTGACGACGAGCGCACCCAGTCGACCGAGGGACTCATTATAAAGAACGGGACTAGATAAAACCCTTAGAATTAGGCAAAATTTAGGCCTGCTAAGTATAGCAAGATATTGACCGATCTAATTATGGAAATTATGTGTATATATACACCTGAAGTACTGTCCAAATTGAAGTTTCGGGAAAATAAAAAGATGATTTTAGAACCTGAGATTTGTTGATGATGGCTATGCAAATTAATAGACATAAGAGCTACTCTTTCCGGTTTCCAGTGTTAAAATCTAACACGCCAAAGATAAAAACAGGGGACAACATTTGTATAGAAACGAGGTTGGCAGTTAAAAGTTTAATGCAAAATACCATTTTGCTGGTTTGCACCATTGAGATATGGACTAACTAAAGTAAATTTATAGGGAACTGAACGTAGGAAAATTATATAAGTAAAGAGTGTACATGGTTGCTCAAGATCGGGGTTTAGTTAGATGGATACTATTCTTAGTAAGAGACTAGGATTGGTTTTGAGACCCAGAAGGTACTATTGATTCATTTCTAAAAGGCCATATGGAATTTATTCAGAACAAGGTAGTGCAAACCCATAGTTTTAAACAAATAAAAAATCAAAAAAAAAAAAACAGCAAAAAAAAAATAACGGCACACGAGAAAACCCTCAGCACAAGAAGAACGACTACGACCACGATATCTGACACTACGCAGCACGACTGGGCTAACTAGAAACGACGAAGGATGTTGAGTCACCTAGGACATCCCCCACAACCACGAAACATAGATTAGCTAATACCACAGCCAAAAAGGGGAAGACAGGGTCTATGCGGGTATGACTTACTACATCAGGGTAGTCATTCAACATGGGAAATGTCCACCAGGTCAATACGGTGCGACATGAGAGACCAAGCAAATACCTTAACCATATCAACCGAACCTTGATCGTCGTGATCCTATAATATCCCAACCAGTAATATACAGTAAGGAATTGGATTAAAACAAGAATCCCTTAAACCTATCCTCCGGATAATCCCTGGCTCCTGAAAGAATGTGGTCTCGAGGACGTTAAAGCAACCAGTATCCGGCTGGCTCTCTCCCGCCGAGGAAGATACATCATCGAACGTGGTCCCAGGCATCGGTTCAACCAGGGATGCTGGTATTAGATCAGCATGAGGCGCGACATGCCGCGGCGAAAACAAGAACTAAGTGCTCAAGTTCTCGG
>JASPKZ010010325.1:0-122672 GCA_030220185.1 Diploptera punctata | reverse complement strand
GTGAATTTCCTAAATTTTACATTTTCTTCTTGATTAAATTTGTCTTCTTATGACAGTGTCATCAGGAAAATTTTCTGAAACCTGCTACATTAATAATTTCCAAACAATATTAGGCAAATATTAGGGTTAATTTGGTGAGTAATGGGCATAGATAAATTAAAAAGAAAACTATATTGTAATTCTCAATCTTTTTTTTTTTAATTACCCTTCAATTTTAAAGCAGTCAAATATGTCTGAGTAAAAATTGGGATACCATGGTTGGTATTTCCTTAAATTCAATCAGTGATACTGAATAATTTCAAAAATTTATTAAATAGGTCTATAAACTTGAAGCCTGAAAACTTGTCATTGGTTAATTCTGAAGTAGACAAACAATCTACTACACTAAAATACATATAGTATAACTAAAACAATCAAAAGTATTAATACAATAAGTACTCTGTATATTCATGTTATTAATTGAAACTGTTTACTTATGTTTAAAGAAAGTACAATGTATTTTAGCAAAAAGAATTTTATATTATTACAGTGTTTTAATTGCTGTGGAACGGGATATCCTCAAATATTTTTTTAACAAGAGCACTACTATTATAACTAACAAACTAATTGTATTTTACTTATGTTGAAAGTCCTCTTCCCTATAGAATTATTATTTGTCTATTATTACAATTTACCATTAACTAAAATTTGTCACACTTTTCACATTCAGATTTGAATTGTGATGATAAAATCCTAAGCTGTTAACAGCATCATTAAATCAAAATATAACTAACCAACTAAGTGTATAAGGCTCTCCATTGGTCACTATCCTCAGCCAACTGCACCCAGATCATATATCCAATAATCTCTTCTTTAAGATCCATTAAATATTTTTCTCCTACCTACACCTAAGCTTTCCTATTGGTAACAGAATAGATGGTATTTTACTTAACAATGCTCTTTATCATCTCATTAGCATGGCAATTTGAATCTGGCCATGAAAGTAGTGATAAATTTTGTCCAAAGCAATCTTATGTTTCATAAATCTATGACATGGGATCTCTAAGATGAGATGGCAGGGCGATGTTTGGGAGGATTTGAAAAAGATAAGGGTGACAAACCTGAAATTAACAAAGATAGAAGAGTCTGGAGGAAGATTATTGAGAAGGCCAAAACATTCAATTTTGAAGTTTTAATGCCTGAAGATGATGATGACATGGGATCTACAGCATTACTTATTTATAAAGGAAACTGGAAATCATACTCAAGATTTTTATGCCTGAAAAAATCCATTGATCCTGACTGGGTTTGAACTAACAAACTTTAGAACCAGAGACAAGCATTGTAATCCCAAGTCCACCATGACTGAGCCTTCCTAGCGATCTATTCCCCAAAGTGTTAAAATCAAAATTTTGAGAGCATTTCTAACTATCACACATTTAAGCTACATAACGTAAACTACAATAATAGGGCAAGCATATAAATTATTGAGTGCCTGCTCATTGTGAATCTATGTCACCTCTGTGGTGTAAGAGTTAGAATGTCTGACTGGCATGCCACGTTGATATACTAAAGAATTTTTTTATTTTGGTATAGGCTTTGTGATGGGTTTCAGTCAAACTTGTGAAGACAACAGATAAGTTACTTTACATGAAAAATAGCAAAATCCAGTTAAGAAAACTGAAACTAAGGTTGAGAGACTACATCATGCTAACCATATAATCACCTAAATAGTCTTCAGCTATCTAGTGAGAGCAAATAATTCAGTTGGTCTAGGCTCTTTGGAGCTGTTGTGCCATGGATTTTTTTTTATTGTGAGTTTTGTACCATTCTACATTCATATCTCTTATGGAACTGAATATTTACCTCAGAATAATATTTTCCAATATTTAACCTATCAAACATTCAAAATGAAAAGAAAAAAGACAGTAAAAATATGCACTATAAAAATGGATGTATTAATCAGAATCATGGCACAAGATTACACAAGTCCCAATATGTACTAAAAAAGTACACAACAGGTTCTATCCTTTCTTTAGATATTTGACATTAGGATAATGACAAGTTCAGATTATGGTGGAAAATGTAAAGTTGCTATTATAGTGCCATATAGGTTATCAGAAAGCTGTTACCTTGAATTTATAATTTTGAAATAGATAAATAACATGAAAAACCAGACTTCACAAAGCAACTTACATACACATAATATAACATGTGACCTAAATCCAGAAAATAAAGCATGTTACACGGTAAAAAGTCTAAATGTTATGATTTGCATGTACATTTTAAAAACATGCACTAAGCATCAATTTATGCAGCACAGGAAATGTACTTTTATTTTGAATTGTTATGTCATAAAACAAATAACTACTAAGTTTGAGAAATTGGGTCTCGTGCCATAGCTCAATGGTTAAGGTATGATACCTTGGCACAGAGCTATGGGACTTGTGCTGGTTCAAGTCCCCATGGCTGAAGAAATTTCCTCATGGAATTTCGGCCAGTATGAGACCAAGAGGAATTTGTGTAGCTACAATAAGTAATGGATCCAGGTTTAGAAAACCAGCTGGGCGATCCAACATACTGACCATGCCACCCCTGAACTGACTGGATGATCATCCACATCTGTGTTTAACACACCAAGGAGTTTTTTTTTTTAGAAATTTAACCAATTTAAATAAAAACAGCAATTGCATGAAAATTCAGGCATTAATTACAAACCCTCTTTAATATATGCTCTGAAGCTTGGAGATATATAGAGAATAATAACCAATGATATGTAATTCTTGGGGAAAACAACATGATGCACTTTGTAAAATGCTGATATTTTTATAGAAGTGAGAATTAATCCTGCATGAATACAGCTTAAAATGTTAGCAACCAAGTTAAAATAATATCTGATGTTAGAACTTTAAAGTATCAACCTAAGAGGAAAAGATCATTTGGAGGACCTTTTAAAAGATGGCAGTAAACTGTTGACAACTTTAAGTCTAGATAATGATTTGATATTAATTTTATTCTTACAGACAGACGGTTTGAGATTAATGTACTGGGGTTAGTAACAAACAAGCGTGTCATATATGGAAACTGTCTGCCACCTGATGACACTCGTAAGTATTTAATTTAACATACAGAGTGATTACAAATTCAGGGTAAATCAAAATACAGAGTGATTCAAAATTATTTTGTGAAATGACCAATGAATTTCTTGTATATTCATCTTTCTCAAATCATGGTTAATGTCATTTTCTGACCTATGTAACACCTTTATTGGATGTTTGTTAATAGCTTCACCAATATATCACTTTTTTCCAAGCCAATATCTTATTATATAACTTTCACATTAGAATATCTAGTCCGCCGTGTTGGCTCAGGTGTATCATGCCTGCTTCCTAACTAGCAGACCTGGGTTCGATACCCAGCGAGGTTTAAAATTTTAATTGTTAAATTAATTTAATTCCTAAATTTTCATCTCAGGCCAGGAAAGATGGTGGTGTACAATTTTTAATTGCTAGATTGTGCACCAGATTCCTGCTTTAAATTGCAAACTTCTTTGCTGTTCATACGTTGAGAAGGTACGTGTTATTGTTGATAATAATTTGTCCATCGGATGAGGATTTTAAGCCTGACAGCCCCCTTGATGCTTTCAATAGGAGTTGGCTACGTGCTGGTACCGGGTTTCTCCTTCTCCCTATCTTTATCATCACCCCTCATACAAAACACTTTACGTACACAAACATACATTCAGCTTATACTTCTCTCTGCACACAATACAAGAATACAACATATACATAATTTGGATTAAGGTGACTAATTATAATTGTTAACAATATTTATTTTCACAGCTGCTTATTATATAAAAACATCACAACCCTCTCCAGATGAACAGGAAATTGAGAGGATTAAGTCTGAACTGGAAGAACTTGGATTGAATTTAGATGATTTTACAAAACATTGTAACAATCCTAATGATTATGATCATTCAACTTTTCACCCTCAACACATTTTACTATCTACTAAGGATCACTTATGCTGTGCAAGTGACCACTGACACAAGAAACTACACTCTCTTCTCAACTCTAGTACTCATAACTGGAATTAACAGTATCTTGTGAATATTCAAGAGTCATTAAATAAACTCTTTTGTTCTTATTTTGCACAAAAGTATGATTATTATGTAGAATTTTACATTTTACTGTGATTTTAAAAAGCTGCAGTAACATATTTAAGTGAGTTTCAGTCATAAAATTACAAGTTTTTATAGAATTTGGAAAATGTTGCATTTATTCCAGATTGTCAAAAATTACTATCTCTAGTTATAAAATAAAATAAATTAAAATACCTTCTTAGGTAAAATCCGTCGTCCTCAACTTTTAAAATATGTGATCTTTATGCCTGTAGGCCTTTCAGGACATCCGTCCCATCTTCAGCAGTTCATTCTTCTCTACAGCATCAAACATCAACCTGGATGCTGTAGAGAAGAATGAACTGCTGAAGATGGGATGGATGTCCTGAAAGGCCTACAGGCATAAAGATCACATATTTTAAAAGTTGAGGACGACGGATTTACCTAAGAAGGTATTTTAACTTATTTTATTTTATGACTCTCCACCTCAACGGTTTTAACAATGAATTGTATTAGTATTGAATCTCTAGTTACTAGCAAGAAACTAAATTAATGAGTCGATATTTTTTATCAATTTGCTTGCCATTTGCAAAATAAATAAATTTAAAAAATATACATAATATTCTAATTATAGACCAACTGCTAGTATATTAAAGTGCCATAAAATTATAAATTAATATTTTATATATTTACAGTGTTCTTACTTAATAAGATTGGATGAAGGTGACTAATTATAATTGTTGACATTATTTATTTTCATAGCTACTTATTATGTAAAAACAGCACAAGTCTCTGCAGATAAACAAGAAATTGAGAGGATTAAGTCTGGACTGGAAGAACTTGGATTAAATTTTGATGATTTTACAAAAAATTGTAACAATCCTGATAAATGTAACAAATAGAGTTAGTATTTTAAATGAAGTCATAGAAATATGTTTTAATATACCATACACTATGTGAATAACAAAGAGTGGTTAAAATTTCTTATTGAGGGCAGTGTTGGCAAAAAATACATAATGTATTAATAATCAGGACAGTGGTCAAAGTTGGTTTACACCAAATTTTAACTGACCAAACATGTTCAAAATAGGCTAATTTTTTAAAAGGAACCGGCAATCGAACCCCAGACCTTCGACTCTGTACACTGGTGTTCACTCCACTACACCACTCAAGACATGGTAAAAAGCCAACATTTCTTTCCACTTATACAATTCTCTTATGTTTGAAGGCAGATAGCTGGAGCAATTAACAACACCATCAGATAACTTCTACAAAGAATTTTTAATGAGAATATTCATTACTTTTAAAGCAGGAAAGCTTAATGGTGGGATTACGATCAACATTTGTTGATGTTGTGTTGCCTTATGTTTCAGTTTGTTCATGTTTATCAAATACATCTTCCATGTATCATATTATAATGAACATTTGCAGGGTACGGTGTATGATGGCATTGGTTGTAAATTGGCAAGGTCAAGCTTCAACAAATGCAAACATAACGTCATATCGTTCAAATCACGTGACATTGACGGTTCCTGCATTTCATTTGATTCTAGCTGATTGTTGTTGCCTTGTTGGAGCCGATAAAATACAATATTTTGATATTTTAATAATTATATCAACATGAGGGACAATGTGCTCATTGAGTTTGTGCAATCGCACTAGTTTATAAATGTACAACAAAAATCACCAGAATATAAAAAATAGGTGAAAAAAAGGAAGCTATTTGTAAATAAATAGGAAACATTTTTCAATGTAAGTACTGCCTTAATATGTCTACTTACCATATTTGCCTTAACATATTTACCTTATTTAAATACAGCTGGCCTATATAAAAATACAAATAAATCAGTGTAAGTTCATTAAACAGCTGACTGTGAGCCTTTGCAGTTCATGGTACTGACAGTAGAGTGAACTAGCAGCCATAAATGTCAATGAAAGTTGGTCATGATACACCTACTGAAATTGTGCTTTATAGCTTACCCTCTCAACGCAATTAACGCAATTCAACATCAACGAACGTTGATTGTAATCCCACCATATATTTTGATGTTATATTCAGTTTAACATGTTCCAGTTCTGGAAGACTACGCCAATTTTGGAATATATTAAACAGTACCAACTAAATTGGAAACACCATCTTGAAAGAATGAGTTCAAATTGGATCCCCAAAGCTCTTTATAATTATATACCAAGAGGACGAAGATCTCTGGGCCGTCCTATGAAACGCTGGAGGGAAAATTTTCTATAGGATCGTAACAGGCCTTGGCCTAATACTTGAAAGGGAGAAGAAGAAGAAGTTCTGGACAAATTAAAAATAAATAAACAAATAAATTTGTCCAGGACTTGAAACATGTTAAACTAAATATAACATAAAAAATATTAAATATTATTTGATTTTTTTTTTGGAATTACTACTAAGTGATCTAAGATATTCTCTACAACACTCAGCAGCAAGTTGTATCTTGCATCATCACTTATCATTCCTGGTGAATGGGATCTACTACAATTGCATGTTAGAGTCAGTCTTGAAGGCAAAGAAAGACTGATGATAGCATATGACTGCAGCAGATCCCATTCACTGGGAACAAAACACTGATGCTGGAACCACTTGCTGCCTAGAGAATCTCATAGACTACTCTGTAGATACCTGTTAATTATTGTTATAAATTAAAATTAAAGTCAGATACAAAATATTCTCATTGTTTTGTGTACTGCAACAATTAGATCACTTATAAAACTTTTCAATGTTACGGTAGTGATTGTTAGTGAATACAGGAAAAGAGTACAGTAAACTGAGTTGAGTTTTATTTGAAGAGAAAAATATACACCTGAAATGGGATGTGATGAGTTGAGTGATATTAATAAGATTAAGCTAATGATAAATATTATAAATAATTCCAATCCTACCTGTAAAATAATACCACCAACTTTTTGAAGAATATATTAAATACATATAAAACTTCTTCTTCTTCTTCTTCCTTCCAAGTATTAGGCCAAGGCCTGTTATGATCCTATAGAAAATTTTCCCTCCAGCGTTTCATAGGATGGCCCAGAGATCTTCGTCCTCTTGGTATATAATTATAAACAGCTTTGGGGATCTGATTTGAACTCATTCTTTCAAGATGGTGTTTCCAATTTAGTTGGTACTGTTTAATATATTCCAAAATTGGCGTAGTCTTCAATTCTTTTAAGATATCAGTGTTCCTTTTCCGATCCCATCTGGTGTAACCCGCTGTTCTGCGCATGAATCTCATTTCACAAGCTGTTATTCTGCTTTCATTGTCTTTTTAGTGCCCATGCTTCACTACCATAGGTCAACACTGGTCTAGCCAAAGTGTTATATAAACGTAATCTGGTGTTTTTTTGTACAAGGGATGGGTTTCATAACTTTATTAATAATTCCCAAACTTTTATCATAACTAGTAATTTTTCCAGGGATATCCTTTTTCATCCCAGATAGAGAGATAATATCCAAGATATTTAAATTGATTAGATCTCTCTAAAATTTTATTCTGGAGACAGATTTTACTTTGGTGGGGTCCTTCCCACGAAATGCCATAATTTTACTTTTGTTAATTGATATTTCCATATTAAATTTGGCACCTATTTTTTGTAAATGATAAATTGATCGTTGCAAATAATTTTCGGAAAGTGCCAGAAGAGCTAAATCATCTGCAAGACAAATATTGGATTATTACGATAGTAGAGCGTGGTTTTCATTCAAATGCATGTTTTTATATAAATTGGTTACACTTCTTAAACTTAGTAATAATTTGTTTTACAACTTATCATTTAAAAATATGTGAAAAGCAACGGGAAGTTACCACACCTATAATTCCCTAGTAAAGCTGCAAAGCATAGCATGAAAATGCTATGATTGCAGCGAAAGACCAACCTTCAGGCAGAATTACTATGGATGGATGGATTTAAAAATAAACCTACTTTATCCTATGTATGTTTGTATTTAGAGATTAAATTTATGCAGATTTTATTTAATATAGATATTATTCAGACATTTATACAGCCTATCAAGTCTTATTTCCTGGATTTAGTGTATATGTTATATGGTTGATATGATTGCTACTTTGTGGAATCTATTATTTCCATTTCATTTATCCATTGAGAAAAGTATAAATTTAAATTAGCACTTTTCTAGTATCCTACCTTGTACTAGAATAGTAACTTTGGACTTTTCATCCTATACTCCATCTTCTTTTGTTAAAACTGGAATTTCTAATCCTCCAATTTGAGTTCATGATGAGTCTGGTGTCTACTATCAAAAGAAAGAATGAAAGATCTAGTAGTGTGCTTGCTTAGTGACGTTAAGTGCAAATATGCAATTTCTGTGATTTTGTGAAGGATGTGCCAAGCAATTTGAAATTACCTTATCCCGAATTTTGATTAACCACCTATTACTTATTGTGACATAAAAATATTGTTTTCTGTGTTTAAAAATGTACTGATAGACAAATGTCATATTTTGAATAAAAACATTTTTATAAAATAAATGAATGTGCATTGTTTAAAACAATAGTAATAGTAATCTTGACAGTGCCTGTTTTACTGCTTTTCCTTTTCATTGTGCATGTTTGTTCATATAATAGTGCATAAATGTTTTAAGATTTGATAGCGCATAGTAATTCAGACTTTAATCATTATGTTTTAAGTAATTATGTCAATTGTAAGAGTTTTGAATTTTGTCCACTTTTAGTTATCAGAAAACACCATGGATAAAACATTCCACTGGACAAACTTGCCAACCCTGTGTATGTTTATCAGGTACCTATGTCTGAAAATGTATTGTTTTAGTGTTAAACTATCTATTTATTTATAATGGCATGGCCCATTGTTGAGCTATAGATCTCCTTTGTAAGGAGTTACAAGACCAACTTAATTTTTAGTTATCTTATTTGCTCACAGATGTCATGGCTGGCATGCAGTCAACACACTGACCCAATGAGACATCTAAAAGGTAACTAAGGTATTACTAGGACAAAGGTTGGTAAATTTTGCTTAGAGGCCTTTTTATTCAGACCTAAGGATCTTTTACGAGCCTGAAAATCTTCAGACTTGGGACCCTGACTTAATGTCCCTCCCAGAGGACTTTGCTCCTTGGATTTTTCTATCCTAAAAAATCCATTGATCCTGGCTGGGTTTGAACCTGTGACCCTTGGAACCAGAGGCAAGGAGCATAACCATTAGTCCACCATGGCCGACAGTTTTAAAATATAATAAAAATTAAATTCGTGCTTTACCTAGCTCAGTAGTTCTGTAGTTGAGCTGTACGAGTACTGATAGCCCAATTCGTAAATCCATTGCCTCAGTGAGAACACACTATATAAACTTTTGGCTATCTTTGTATAACGTCATATAAAGATTATGGCTCGCTCGATTGCAAAAAATGCCACTTTCTTTACTAATTATATAAAGAGCTATTACCCATCTCCTTTTTCATTTGTTACCACAAAATGCCACATTATGGAAAGTTTTTAATGCCATTATTTCACATGTTATAAAACTAAATGAATTAAATTAAATATCCTGTATGTAACAGTATATGTGTGCAAATTGTAGTATTTTATTAATAATAATTATTATTATTTTAACTTTAATTGAAGATATCCTTTTAAAAAATAAACATGTTACCATCAATTTCTGGAAATAAGATTTTGAATGTTAAAATTAAGAATCAGCCATACAAGTCATAGCCTCTAACATCAGACCACAGTAATGGAAATGAAGAAAAATCATCAAAACTCTTCAAAATAATATCACCTTCCAATGGCTACCTTCACACATAAGAATACAGGAAATGAGATAGCAAATCAACTAGCAAAAAATAGGACAAAATTCCACAACCAACTGAAAAAATAGACAAGAAAAACCATGAAAAACAAAATAAAAGCAAAATCAGATCAAACACAATACAACAACAAACAAAACTAAAAACCTGGAAAAATATACAATACAGGGATATTTACCATACTCAAAGAGAAGCCTTGAAAGTGTATTTTACCATTGTCTTCAATTTATAGGAGTTTTCTGCCATCTCATGTTAAAAAAAATACTATTTACTTAAAGTTTAATGGAGAGAGGATGTAACAAAGCAATAGGTTGACTTTGAAAGAGTATTTTACCGTTACCTTTGATTTATAGGAGTTTTCTACCATCTAACATTAAAAAAAAAAATATATATATATTTACTCAAAGTGTAATAGAAAGATAATGCAACAATGTAAACGATTCACCTTGAAAGAGTCTTTTACCATTATCTTTGAATTATAGGATTTTTTTGCCATCTAACCTTTAAAGAAAATGATATTTACTCAAAGTTTAATGGAAAGATAATGCAACAATGTAAATGATTCACCTTGAAATAGTCTTTTACCATTATCTTTGAATTATTTTTATAGGATTTAACATTATCATCTTTCAAAGGCACTACAACTTCCATTTGTGAATGTTTTGGTTTTCTCAACAATAACCTTTCACAATTTTCTATTTCTGATGGCACTCAATCATTTTTTAAATATATTTTATTATTTCATCTTCCAATCTATTTTTTGTCATTCCTAAAAAATTACAGTAATTGACTTCCATTTGAATAATTTCTACACTAATCTCTCATCTGGCATTCTATTAATATGCGCAAACCAACTTAATCTCTGTGTTCCAATGTAATTTATTACTGTTCTATTTTTTATCAATATATTTAGTTTATTACTTGTTCCGATTCTCCATATATCATTTGAGCCCCTATGGAGATCCCAGGTTTGAATCCTGGAGATTCCAGAGGGGTATTGGCAGTCGGCCATACTGGGATTTTTCTTGGGGTTTTCCATTTCCTGAATTTCATCCCAACAACATTCTCCATTCCCCCTTCCCCCCCTTCATATAATTTCATTCCTCATTCATTCATTTCATATCACCCTTCATCTTAACCCAAGTTGGAAAAAATTATCTGGTTGACAATCCATAGATGTTGAAAATATATGGTTGCGGGGATCTACTGGGGAGCCCATCAGGATGCTGCATTCATGTATCTGTTCCTGAACAATAAAAAAAGGGCAGAATGGGACAACAGGAGAGTTGTAGTCCTTCCTCGCAACCATGGGCCCAATCTAACAGAATGGGCAATGAGAGTAGAATCTGGTATGTCGAACCTAGAAGACGACCTACAAGTTATATAATACTATAGAGCAGATTTCCATTAGACTCATCTCCATAATACTGGGCTAGCACAATAGATCTTTCAGGTCACATGCTCAATTTCCATGTCAGGTTCATAATTACCGGTAAGTGACTTTACAGCAGAAATCCCACTCTATTGACACTTCTATTAATTCTTATGAACACAGTTTCACAACATAAGGAGGGTTTCCCTATTATTTAAGGTCTGTGATATGCAAGTAGGTTAAGCCTGTTGTATCATCACATAAAATCAAATGGTATCAATGCCACATTCACTAAGGCTCTCCACTCATTGCCATCCTAAATTTTCTCAAAAAATGTTAAACTAAAAGTATATAAAATGGTGATTTTTCCAATAATATTACATGGATGTGAAACATGGTCTCTTACTTTAAGGAGGAGAAAACTTTATGAATATTTGAGGACAAACTAGATAGAATTTTTTTTTAAATAAAGAGAGATAAATAGACATATGAATGGGGGAAAATACTTAACTTGAGCTCCATGATCTTTATTAGAAACTACATGTAATAATAGTGTATTCTACTACAATAAAACCTTGTTAATCTTGCTTAATCTGGGCAAGCATCATACAATTAAGAAAAAATTAAATAAAAAAATTTCCACAAATTGTAACTTTTAATAAAATATGGTAGTAAGATAAACTTGGATGGGAATGAAGCCTGGATTAGCTCAGTGGACAGAGCATTAGCACGGAAAACTAAAGGTTCGGGGTTCGATTCCCGGTTCAGGCAAAAATTTTCCTCTTTACCATTGATTTATAATATTAATTGTGTTCGTTAATTTACTTATTTCTGTCATCATAATAGCTTTAGTTTCTCAATATTAACTTAAAAGATAAACCTAAGTTAACTATTTGATTTTTGGACACAATGTACACTATGAGTTCCCTAGTAATTCTGGAATACCATTACTGACAAAGATAGGCTACTTTCCTTTGCTCACTCTTGCTACCTGCTATAAGGCTTATAACTCTGTCAGCCTTTTGGGAGCAAGTAACAAAATCTATTTTAAAATACTTACTTACTTACTCACTGGCACCATTGAACCCGTAGGTTCATGGCCGTGCAGACATAAGCTCTGCATACATCCCTATCCTGAGCTAATGCTTTCCAACCATTCCCTGTATAATCTACTTCCCTCAAATCATAGTTAATGTTATTCTCCCACCTCATTCTTGGTCTACCAACTGGGCGTTTTCCCTCTGGATTTCCTACAAGAAGCTTCCATGCAAGTCTTTCATTCCCCATACGCGCAACATGTCGTGCCCATCGCAGTCTACGAGACTTAGCTATTCTTATTATATCTGGCTTCCTATAAAGACCATGTAGTTTACTGTAAAGTAGTCTTCTCCATTCACCTGTCCGTTTATCTCTCTTTGGTCAAAAAATTTTCCTAAGTACTTTATTGTCAAAACTTTGGCATGGGTTCCCTGAAGTAGTCCCCGCCCGGAGAACCGAATGGGGGACTATTTGACCTCCGGAAAATTTTACCCCAGTTGAACCCATGTCCGCATTTCTTGAACGGTTGTATTTTACACAATATATAATATAAATAGTCTGTAATCGCTAACGATAGGGCTAAGAAGCTCTGAAACACATGTTCGACAAAAACAACTCTATAAGAGGTAAGAATGAACAGACCAAATGTTTTAATTAACAAAATCTATACTAAAATACTATCTAGATGAATCGGAAAGATAAGTGATGAAATAATCTCAAATGAACAGCATGGGTTTAGAAAAGACCGCTTTACAATTGACTGTATTTTTTTGCTCCAATAGTGCATTGAAAAAGAAAAAAATTAATCTTGAAACACACATATTGTTTATCAACTATGAGAAGGCATTTGATAAAATTCTATGCTCTAAATTATGGGATATACTAAAAAATAAAGGATATTCACCTCATCTAATTAAAGCTATAAAACGTTTATATTAAAGTACAAAAATTCATATAGATGAAGGAAATGGTCCTGGGGAAACTTACATAGAAATCAAGCAAGGACTTCAACAAGGTTGCCCACTTTTGCCAATACTTTTTAATAAATATTTAGAATATGTCATTAGCACATGGCAAACTCTTTTAGATGAACATTTTATGATAAATGGAATGAAAATTAACTGTCTTTTATTTGCAGATGGCCAGATAATTGTAGCTTCCTCAGAAAATCAACTACAAAAATCAGTTTATAAATTATGGAAACTAATAAAAGATTATAATTTGAAGATATAAACAGAGAAAACAAAATCCATGGCATTTATTGGTACTCAGCAAAAAAGGACAAAAATTATAATTGGAGCAAACATCATTGAACAAGTAACTTCTTTTAATTATCTGGGACGCATGTTATCTTACCTGCAAAATTTGGATATGGAGAAGAAATTAGGGAAATTTCAACAGATATGTGGTTCAATAAGATGATACTTGAGAAATAAGACCACAAGAGAACTCAATTGAAATTTTACAAAACGGTAGCCATTCCAACGTTAACATACAGATCTGAGACTTGGCCTTTAACAATCTCTGATAAACATAAAATTGAGACAATAGAAATGAGATTTCTGAGATCCGTTGCAGGTGTATCTTTAAGAGACCAAAAGAGAAGTCAAGATATCAGAGATGAATTACTAATATATAATATAAACGAGAGAATATACAGAATTAAATATAAATGGTTTGAACATGTACAAATAATACCAAATATTCATTTATCAAAACATATACTTTATGAGAGACCTGAAGGCTGAAGAAATGTAGGAAGACCGAAACTACATTGGAAGGACGACCTGTCCCATATTGTGCAGCAGGGAGCAGAATGGGTCAATAGACCCATACCTTGAAGATGATGATGATGATAAACTGAGATATAAAAGAGCATCATTAAATAAAAATACTACTGCTACTATTACTACTTTAGAATAAAGAATTGAAATAATTGCAAATACATATCCAAAACAGGATGCCTTAGGTTATATAGCTACAATGTAGGACCTTCAGATGGACAAGTAACCCAAGATTTGATACTAAACCCTAAAATTATAAAATATATGGGGAGAAAGACTAACCTCAAGATAGCACAAAACTTTTTTTTTAAACTTTACAAGTATTTGTAAACAAATTTCAGTAGAATTCCGTTGATAATATTTTATCATTATGAATAATTGATTTTCTTCATATGTCACTTAGAATAGATAAGATTTTTTAGCCTGGTTGAGTTAAGGCCAAGTGGCCTTCTCTTCCACTCACCAGGACAAACATATGTTACATTTAAATACAAAAAATTACAATAATAGTACATACTAAACAATTAATTATCTGTCAAATTGAATAATAATAAAAATAATGTCTAATAATACAATAAAATTAAATACAATCAAAATTAAACTAATGATAGAATGTATACAGAAAGGAATAATAGCTCAAATCTACTATACATAAAAAGAAAAAAAAATACAAAAAAAAGAAAGTAATAAACTATAATGAATTAATCTATCACTTATTATACAAGGCATTATGTAAATATATTGACAAATCTTAAAACTATTTTTATCAAATAATGAAAAAAAAACAAATTATTAATTTATTAAAAAGTAATATTAGTGAGTTGTTTCAGTTAATTTTATTTTCAATTTGTTTCTGAAAGATGGTAAAGTTTGGCAGTCTCTGACATAGGGTGGAAGGGAATTCCATGTTCTAGCAAGAGAAACTGCAAAAGATTTCAAATAATAGGTAGTGTGATGAGGAGGAGTATAAAGGACACTGTGCTCAAGAGATCGGGTATCTAATTTATGTGTATCAGAGAGTCTAGTGAAGCGGTGTGATAAATAATAAGGTAATGATGTGTGTAATATTTTATAGAGAAGGCATAGGGAATGGATGGTTCTTCGATCTTGTAGACAAAGTCATGACAATTGTTCCAGGGATGGTGTAACATGATCAAATCTGTGTATACCACAAATAAAATGTATGCAAGAATTATGAACACATTGAAGTTTTTGGATAAGAACAGTATTTAGGTCAGTAAAAAAGAGTATCAAAATAATCAAAATGGGGCATTGCAAGTGTTTCTACTAACATTTTCCTTAGAGCAAATGGTAAACAATTTCTTATACGATTTAATGAGTGTATTATTGAGAAGATAGTTTTGCAAATGTTATTTGTTTATTCCAAATTAAATTTGTATCCATAAATACTCCTAGATATTTTACTGTCTCACTATAAGAGATTTAAATAGACTAATAAAATTTATTGATCATTTGTATTTGTCATTTACTAATGAAATATAGGAAAAATAAGACAGTTTTAGTAACTATTTATTATCTAACAAAATATATGTATCAGCAGAAATAACCAGAAACATATTTTCCATACTTGCAATGTTTACTGCACAGACTTGTAACTTCAGAAGGGCCAATATTTTTTGTTGATCCAGGATTTGTAGTTACAATGCTTGCCTCTGATTCCAAGGTTTAAACATGGCCAGGATTTCTTAACAAAGCATCATCATGTGCAGTGTTGTAACAATTTTTAAGGGGACACCATATGTTTATACTTTGGTGGTTACTTCATTCACACGCAATCCCCTTTATGAAAGGTGGACCACATCTGCCATTGGTCAGCCGATCCCTTTTGGACCTAGATGAGAGATCTTCTTCTTCCTTTGGCTCTATGGTCCTCTAAGAACCTTGGCCTCCTTCATAACAACTGCCCATCCTTTCTATTACTAGCTTCCTGTCTCCACCTTTTCACCTTCAGTTGTCTTAAGTCTTCCTCAACCTTATCTAACCATCTTAGTTTGTCTTCCAACCTTTCTTCTTCCTTCTGGTTTCCCTTCTAAAATCTTTCTTGCTCCATCCGCAGTGCATGTCCTACCCATTCCAGTCTCTTTCTAATATATCCTACCAGATCTAAATCCCTATATAATTCTTTCAATTCCTGGTTTGTTCTAATTCTCCACATATCTTGTTTCTGTACTACACCATATATTTCCTGAATATTTTTCTTTCCTATGTATTTAATATGTACTACTTTTTTTTTCTGATAATGTCCATGTTTCGCTTCCAAACATAACTACTGGTTTGAATATTGTTTTATATGTTTTAATTTTTGCTATCCTACTTATTGTTCTTGACTTAAAAACTCGTTTTAATGCATAGAAGCATCTATTGCCCATTGTAATCCTTGCTCAAACCCCTTCACTTAATTCATTTTTTGTGGTAATTAAATAATCCAGGTATTTAATACTATCAACTTTCTCAAATTTCTAACCATCTAGGACTATATATGAGGTTGGATTTATTACTACTCTTGATATTCTCATATATTTTGTTTTATCCTCGTTTATGACTAATCCTGTCATCCAAGGCCCTTCTTTAGTTGTTTTAATGCTTTTTCCACTACTTTTGTATAACATCCAAATATAAAAAAGTCATCTGCATATGCTAGATAATGCATTGCCTTATTAAAAATTGTTCCATTTTTGTTTACTTCAATATTTCTTACAGCTTTCTCCAAAACAGTTAAATAAAATAGTTGATGAGGCATCTTCCTGCCAAAGTTCCCTTGTATTCTGACTTTGCAGTTGGAAGTGTAGAAAGTAATTTTAATAAGATTTATCAGTTTACTTGGAATTCCAAATTTTTAAAAAAATTCTAATAAATAGGTCCTGTTTAAAGTCATATGCTTGTCTATAATCTATCATCTGTGTATGGCTTCCTCATGAAAGGAAGCAAATCTGTGAGTTAGTGTTGAAGATTTATAGCATTAAAAAGAATCTCAAGCCTAAGGTAAGTTTTTTTTAGAACAAATTGTTGATCTTTCATATCCAACTTTCAATTTTGATGCTAATGACTTGAGCTGTTAAGAGAATTGTTAAATAAGCTAAAAATAAATAGTGTTTTATATTAAAAGGACTGAAAGTAAGGTTTTATAAATTTTGAAACAGATTTCATTTCTGTTTTAATTCATAAATGTTTTTTCCTTAAAAATATTGAAAATTAAACATTATAGCAGTCACACAGTTTTAAAGAAAAAGTTGGCTACACACTTCAAGCTATGGAAATTAAACTATTGAGAGAAATTTTGGGCAAAATGAGAAAAATCAAAATTATAAACACAGTGATAAATGAGTTAAAACTAAAGGAAATTACAAATGAATTAGAAATAGACTAATTAGTATGGACACATTATGCCATTATGCGATTGCCAATAGAATGATTACAAAACAAGATAATATTGATGAAATTAAGAAGAAAGACCTAGGACCAGGTTTTATAGACCAGATTAAGAAAGATATTGTAAATAGATAACAAACATAGAGATACAGAAAATAAAAAAACATGGGAGGACAGAAATTACTGGAGATCTCTTTGTAATGGTGATCCAAGTGATTGGAAATTACTTAATGAAGGTAAAGAAGAATAAGATCAAAATATGGAAGCAAGTGAGGATAGGGGAATATGGAGTGACATATGTAAGGCTGTCATTGTCCTATAAAGATAATAGTAGTACAGTTTGTGTGTGTATGTGTTTTACTATTTCAAGTCAGATATTAAATACCAACTAAGTAAGTAAAGTGATCCCCACAACAGGCCTCAGGAGGCCCTTGGGATAGTAGGAGGTTAAGGCTCCCACTTTTTCTAGACAATCGGCACTTTATGTCAGCCGGGTTGTCAGCCCTGCATGACGTCCGTCTTTACCCCAGAACAAGCGTCTGGTACTCATTTCAGTTAGAGGCTGAGTCAACCCCAGGGCCATAGTGCCGCCAGAGGGTTTGGGTCAGTTTAAAAATCCTGACCCCAACGGGACTTGAACCCTCGACCCTCCGGCTTGTAGCTCAGTGCCTTAACCACTACGCTACGGCGTGCTCACAATACCAACTAAGTACTGAGTAATAATTAATTTAATTGTTAAAGGCATATCAGTAACATCTTCCTACATTAATTTTTTTTTTTCACCCATTTTATTACCTATACAAAGAAAATAATTAAAAAATGTCCTTCAGCTAGTTACAATGTAAAAATCAAGAAGATATAAATATCTTAAAATAAATATTGGTTCTAAACTACTGTGATGATAAAAATTTCAGATGAAATTTAATATTCAGGTAGGTAAATATATAGTGGAATTAACAACTAGATTTTTTATCTTGAGTAATTACAGGATACTGTATAAATAACAACATTTCTACTAATGACTTCATATTTGTCATACTACATTAAGGTTTATATATTTAAACAGGTAAGAATGCAACCTATATTAAATCTATTATATAAAAGTGAATGTGTGTATGTATGTGATTTATACACTTCTGAACCATACAACAGATCTTCATGAAAATTTGTACATACAGATTTTCAGGTACAGTGAGTGTTTAGTCGCTATCTATTATTCTCTAAAACCATTAGGTGTATGAGTTCACCTGAAACAAATTTTTTTTTAAATCCCTCTAGCAGTCACAATGTATTAAAAAACCAAGGTAGATATTGTCAAAAAATTAGCAAAATCCAGTCATTATAAGTCGGGGTTTACTGAAATTCAAAATTAAAAACTGATTCTAGCAACTGCCCTGTTAGGTTCTTCACAATGTATACCATACAATTTAATTAACTCATAATTTTCTTTTAACTTATTCGACTAAAAATAAAAACACATATTTAATTTCTTTAGGCATAGCAGTGCACATTGGGTATTCCCTAGTTAATTATAAGTAATTTGTTTTTTTTTTATAATTATTTCTATGTAATTTTTATTATACATTATAATCTACATATATCAACAAACAAATTAAAGGTAATGGCATTTGAAGGAAAATAGTTCTACATAACAAAACAATAAAGCAAGTAAGATGTTTCAATTATTTAGGATGTAGATCTAGATAATAAATTACTCAAATTCAACCATATGTGTGGAACAATTCAAAGAACCTTGCTTAATAAAACCAGGAAAGAGATAATGATGAGATTTTGTAAGGTATTGGCAGTCTCACTCCTAACATACAGAAGTGAAAACTGGACATTAAATAGATTTGGAAAAACTTAAACCATACTTGTATATGATGATATTTGTACAGAAGCAACATGTTGGTGATTCTGGTGATCTGTCTGATGATAAGTTCTGCCACGTGCTGCGCTCTATCAGATTCTAAAAATGAAACAATAGAATTACAAGATGTAAGTAAATTGTATAGCTGTTATCTCATTATAGTACATATGTTCAGTTAATGGACTTGGCCCACCAAAATTTTAAAGTTTTCCCTTCGAGAAGAAGAGCAGATAGCGATCACTAACCTCACAGTACCATTATAGGGGGATACACAATTGTTTAACCTTTTGAAACAGCAACTCCTTAGATTCTCTCAGTTGTAATAGAGTTTTGCTAGTGTCTATGGTTTTCTCACAAAATCAAAAGTTCAGTTGTTTTAGTATTATTGTTTATTAATGAGGTATTATATATTTAAAGTGTGACAGAATTCATTTGCTAATTTTAGGCTCGTATCTATGAATGCATTAGACTGTAAAAGTCGTTCTCAACATATACTCTGCTGAGAAAGTTGCATCCAAATATGTTTTGCGTACTCAAGAATCTGTTCATGCGATAATAATTGTCGAAATTCCATAAGCTACCATGCAAGGTGACTTTGCAGAGAACAAATCGTGAGCAACCCGATGGGAACCAATGTACTTGAAACCTTGCTGCCTGCCTTGCTGCTTTATTCAAGATGTCGGACCTTGAAGACTTCGGTCATGTTTTTGGTATATGCAGAGAAGAGGAATTTGATAGAGTCTACCAAAGAATTCAACTGGAAGAACAGGAGAATTGGCATAATATCGCATGATGTAGACTTCATCGTATACGGTTTTATTTGCGGGACACAAGCTTAAATGCATTCCTCTAGCAGACGAAAATAGCAGAAGTGGTTTTTATCGTTGAGAATTCTGGATAATATTACGAAAAAAACTACTTGCATGAATGACCAGTGAACGACTCGCTAATTTAAATTTTGCATGTTCTCATGGAAAACTCAGCTCACCAGAGACTAATGTATTTGCATGCAGCCCTTAGTGTTATATCTATTTTGTTTAATTCTAATTGTTTGTTTACACGGAGGCAGAGACAAACAATTACATGCAGGCATAAAAGAACTAGTGTTTCATATCCATGAGTAATTTGAAAATGAGTGCAAAGATACTAAATATGGCATGCCATTAATTCCCATTACAAATATGTGGGAAAGAACAACTAAGACAGCTAGATTATCTAGGAGTGTACTAGGAAAGATTTTATGTGAGAAACAGACAAATGGAATCTTGGAATAGCCTGCTAAGAAGAGACATCACAAATGTTAAAAGACAAATAGGGCCTATTGATAATTTTAATTGTGAAGCATTGCATCAACTAGTGTTAAAGTTTGTACAAGGAAGGGTTAATTCTCAGTTTAAAAGATATTCTTGGTGCCTTGGAGAGGAATCTTGAGCAACTTAAATTTAATAAGTGGCCTCTCTGGAAAATTATGCATGACAAAGGGTTTCATTATAAAAAAACGATAGCATTAGAACATTTTTAATGGAACGAATAGGTATAATAGCAAGGAGAAATGAATGCTTATATACTATGAAAAATGCACAAAAAACAGGAAGACCTTTTTTTATACATCTTCATTTGATTTCAATGAAGGTATTGTATATCAATTATATTAATATTATATTATATTGATATATTATTATTAATACTATTATATGAATATTATCATTAAGTTACTGGTATTATATTATTCAGCTTATTGTAGATAGCCTATGAAAAATAATTTCAAAATATTTTGTTAAAGGAATGTTATTAATTTTATTACTGCAATAAAAGGTTGCAAAATTAACTCTTTCATCATGCAGTGTTTTGTCATTGTTATATTTTGAAGCACTGGGTGGCTAATCCTCTTCCATTACAGAGTCACATGATTACAGTTCAAAATTTATGGCGCGTGGAGTCCATTAACTGAACAAATGTACTATAATAAACACATTAATGTTTCCACATTGTTTTAATGTCTAATTTCTGGGGGAAAAACACTAATAAAAAGTTTTACATCTCACTTAGTAATGCAAGAATGAAAGTTAAATTTACAGTAAGTTAAAGAAAAACTTTCAAAGCTTTTATATTGGCATCATTGGGGAGAGCCCCCTCCTCTCATCCAGGTATCACTACTTTGGTGTAGTGGTGAATACTATTTGTTTCACAGTACTCATTGCTCATTCCCTCAAGATATCAGGAGTTGTCAAATACTTCAAAGTATTCAAAATTATTTAATTATTTATCAGATAATTAATTTTCATCCATCAAACAATTAAATTTATTCTAAGTCATTAGTACCATAATTTTATTTGCAATTAATTTTTTATATTTTTGTCTCTTTCATTCTTTAAACTTACTTACTTACTCACTGGCACTATCGAACCCATAGGTTCATGGCCGCGTGGACATAAGCTCTCCATACATCCCTATCCTGAGCTAATGCTTTCCAATCATTCCTGTATAATTTACTTCCCTCAAATCATATTTAATGTTATTCTCCCACCTCATTTTTGGTCTACCAACTGGGCGTTTTCCCTCCGGCTTTCCTACAAGAAGCTTCCATGCAAGTCTTTCATTCCCCATACATGCAACATGTCCTGCCCATCGCAGTCTACGAGACTTAACTGTTCTTATTATATCTGGCTTCCTATAAAGACCATGTAGTTCATTTTTATGTAAGTCTTCTCCATTCACCTGTCTGTTCATCTCTCTTTGGTCCAAAAATTTTCCTAAGTACTTTATTCTCAAATACCTGTAATCTCCTTTCCTCCCTTAAAGTAACAGTCCATGTTTCTTATCCATATAATATAACTGGTAGAATAATAGTTTTATATATTTTCAGTTTAACGTTTTTTGAAAGGAGTTGGGACATCAAGAGTCTCTGCAATGCATAATAGCACACATTTCCAGAATTGAGTCTATGTTTAATTTCTTTGTGCATCTCATTCCTATCTGTGATTATTGTTCCTAGGTATTTAATACCATTGAGTTGTAAGCCTTCCTCATTCTCTAAAGATTTAATGGCATGCTCTAGTACAAAATTAAATAGCAGAGGAGATAGTGCATCTCCTTGCTTCAACCCATTCTGGATTTCAAAAGTGTCCGAAAACTGTTTGCCTACATGCACCCTACTCTTTGTTCCATTTAGACACATTCGTATAAGTCTAACTTTTTAGGAATTCCGTACTCCAGCAGGATACTATATAACTTCTCCCTCTTAATTGAATCATATGCTTTTTTGAAGTCTATGTATAGTTGATGTACAGTGCCATTATATTCCCATTTCTTTTCTAAAATCTGTCTTATACTGAAAATCTGATCTGTTGTAGACCTGTTTCTTCTAAATCCACATTGATGATCTCCTAGAATATCATCAATATAGGGAGTAAGTCTGCTTACTAATACATTTGTTAGAATTTTATAGGAAGTTGAAAGTAATGAGATGTCCCTGTAGTTGTTGCAATCAGTTTTATCTCCTTTCTTATAAATTGGTACGATAATTGATTCTTTCCATTCATCTGGAAGAGCTTCTTTTCCCCAAATCATACTAAGCAACCAGCGTATTTTGTCCATCAATTTTCTTCCCCTGATTTTATCAGTTCTGCTGGGATCTCATCTGAGCCTGATGCTTTATACATCTTCAATTTTTCAATCGCCATTTCAACCTCTAATTAAATGAAGAACAAATCAACACATATTTTATTTAGTAATTATTTATATGATTTCATCATTATTATTATTATTATTATTATTATTATTATTATTATTATCATTAGGTTCTATTATTATTGGTGTTTTATCATTAATTTAATACATCTCAATAGAGGACTAATTATATTTGAAGAGAAAAATATATGCTCAAACCCCAATCTGAGCATATATTTTTTCTCTTTAATATTATCTATTATTATTATTTCCAACATAGAAATCAATATTGATTTATTGATAGAAATCAAATTAGAATAGCACAATTAAGAGACAATGGTGACATGGGAAATATTCCACCAAGGCTGCAGAAAGATGGAGGAAAGAATATTTAGCATTACTTGCAAATGACTGCGTTGTTTTGCAGCTGGTCGGCACTTGGTACACACAATTTACTTTTGCTGGGCCACCTGTTAATTCCTTCGCATGTTGGAAAAAATGTAATAACAAAAGAAAGTGAAGACTATCAGATAGTTTCTTCAGCTATTGATTCCAGGTAATTATTAGTAATCCTTCTCCTGATGAATGATGATGGAACAAATTCCAAAATGCTTCCATTTTTAAACAATTTTAACAAAGTTATGTAGATAGGAAATAACACTATGAGGTTTTTTAATATTGTTTATTTTTTATTATTTCACTCACCTCATACTTGTGAACGTGACACAGCATTGAGAATGTCACAAAAGATGTGAAGAAACCCAGGGTCTGCTATGAATTATGAAGTATGAGGTGAGTGAAATAATAAAAAATAAACAATTTTAACAAAGTTGAGTAAGACAGGATCATAACAGGTATTAATTGTTACAATTTTATATTCTAAAAGGTTATAATTGAAGAGCTTAGGGCAATAACATGATAAGCCACGTATTATTCATTATTCTTTCTGAGATATAAGGATTGTAATGTTCCAAAAAATTATAAATACTAATTGGGCAGTATTATTGTTAATACATTGTGTGTCTATATGTTTTAACTCATCACTGACACACTTTCAAATGATTTTATGGATATTTCAATACATTTATTTGCTACCATTATAATAAATGACATTTCTTAACAGAATATGGCTTATCATGTTACTGCCCTAAACTCTTCAATTTTATTTATACCTCAACCAAATTTTACAACTTATTTTTGACTCAATAAGGTGGAATAAAAGTACTTCGAAATACACAAAAAAAAAAATACATAGTCTAGCCTGATAAAAAAATAATAATAAACTCAACTAAAGAGAAAAACTTCTTTCTTAGCCAGTTTTGAACTCAAGACCTTACGTTTTACACACTGGCACTCTACCTTTGACTACTTAGGCAACTCCAGCACCAAGTGAAAATTTCTCTCTCTTTAAGGAGGTCTTTGGTTCAAATATCAGCTCAGTTAGAATTTTTTTCTCTCTAATGCTTACATATGGCTTGTCTGTATGTATTAACTTCTATATTACTTCATAGTTAGCTTAAAGTACAATGTAAATCCCATCAAAATGCCTTCTTGATTCAGAAATAACCCTATTGTATTGTGAATGAAGTTTAACTACTATGGGACGAGAGGATTAAAGAAATAGAAATTTGTACTTGGTCATGGAGTTGCCTAAATAGCTCAATGGTAGAGTTCCAGCATATAAAGCTGGAGGCTTTGGTTCAAATTTAGGCTCAGGTAGAAATTTTACTCTTTAGTTATTGTTAACTATTGCCTACAGATGGATTGTATCTGTGTATTCACTTCTATCTTAGGTTAATAAATAATAATATCTATTAATTGAGGTCACAGGGAATAAGTTGGGTATAAAATGACAATTTTCAAAGGAAGCAATTGGAAGCCCTAAAGGACAAGACATACTTGGAATAGAAGAGTTATAGAAGAGGCAAAAGATGATTGGCAAAATATGGAGTGAAGTTAAAATTCTGCCAAAAGAATAAAGACATGCAATCTTTTTCTATAATGATCACTCATTTACCCATGTTTCACATCCAGAACTGTCTTCCTACCCTTCATTTGCCTTGGATTTCTAATACTTGTTTTCTACAGCTACATTATCATTCCTATCGTCTTCAATTAATTTGTTTGCAAGTGATTCTTCACAGAGCTTAATTGGATTGAACTTTTATAGGAAAAATCACTATGAGGTTTAATTTAATATTTAAATTAAATTCTTTATACCTCAACTCATATCCAGTCTTCTAATTAAACTGATTTCAAAATCTAGGTGGTTTCATCTTCTGTAATATCTCGACTGATTTGATGTCTTTCAGGAGAACTGTTTTCTTACTCCATCTGTTGGTGAACTGATATATTACCGAAGATGAAATCACCTAGTTTTTAAAACCGGTTTAATTAGAAGACTGGATGTGAGGTGAGGTATAAAGAATTTTAATTTAAATATTAGGCCATAACTACTTATCCTATGGCAATTATTCTCCTAAAGAGCAATGTGCTGTAGAATGATGTGTTGATTTATTTTTACTTATTTTCAGTGGTATCCGAAAAACTGTGACAGCAGAAATCACACTTATACCTGACTCCAGTAATGTAATTCAAGTTCCAGATTTAAGTAGTAAGTCAATACTCTTTTCATTAGCATACATTTTCACAGTATCTAATTCACAATGGCAGCTCCTGATTACACTAACTAGGGTTTCACTAGATTATTCTTCAAATAAGTTTTAAATTAATTAAATAGGGTGCATAAACAATTTGAAAATCTCAACAAACACGGAATAATTTAACTTTTACAGGATTTAATCACTATGAGGTTTAATTTATGATGAAATCAAATGTTTCCTACCTCTACTCATATAAATCTTCTAAGTAGATCGCGATTTCGAGACCACAACAGCCTCATCTTCAGTGCAATCTTGGCAACTGATGTTATGTCGATCGGAAGAAACACTTCTTTTTTCTTCTCTCTGTTGGTGGGTCGATGAACCTCTGGATCAGGTCAGGATTTGCAGGAATTTCGAAGTTCGTAAGTTTTCCACATTCAGAAAAACAAAGGAAAACTTATGAACTTCGAAATTCCCGCAAATCCTGACCTGATCCAGAGGTTCATCGGTCCACCAACAGAGGGAAGGAGAAGCGTTTCTTCTGATCAATATAATGTCAGTCACCAAGATTGTACTGAAGATGAGACCGTTATGGTCTCGAAATCGCGATCTACTTAGAAGATTTATATGAGATGAGGTAGGAAACATTTGATTCTATCATTTAACTTAAACATATTTTTCTTGCCATAACAATGCTTGGAACGCGTAACTTTCAGACTGACTTGTTAGTTTCTATCAGAATTTATGTTTTCTGTGCTGGATGTTCCACCAATGACAAGACACTTGAAACTAAGCTAGTTTCTCTCTTGCCTCTCTTCCAAGATTAAAAATGGATTTCAGAGGATTCATAAAAAGAAAATGCATCTCTGCTCTTATAAAGTATGACAGATATACACAATCTGGGTATTTAAGAAACTTGTAAAAAAAATTTAAGTACATTCTTTGTTGTTTTTATTATTGATTTAACACTTCTCACTGAAGGATAAATTATATTTGAAGAGAAAAATTTTCGCCTAGACCGAGACTCGAACCCGGGACATTTGGCTTGCTGGGCCAAATGCTCTACCAACTGAGCTACCGAGGCGAGTTGCAATCTAGACACAAATTTTTCTCTTATATACGTTGTAATTCCCTTGCGCCAAATGCTTTGAAACCTTTACTTCTATCTTTGCAAATGGCAGCTTCTTAGTTAAGACATTTATTGGGAATTTAACACTACTTTATAAATTACAACGTATATAAGAGAAAAATTTGTGCCTAGATCGCAACTCGCCTCGGTAGCTCAGTTGGTAGAGCATTTGGCCCGGCAAGCCAAAGGTCCCGGGTTCGAGTCT
This sequence comes from Diploptera punctata, assembly GCA_030220185.1. Classification (NCBI taxonomy): domain Eukaryota; kingdom Metazoa; phylum Arthropoda; class Insecta; order Blattodea; family Blaberidae; genus Diploptera; species Diploptera punctata. Next base: position 95,707 of record JASPKZ010010325.1, on the reverse strand, counting down.
CGGTCTAGGCAAAAATTTTTCTCTTCAAATATAATTTACATTCTTTGTTATTACAAATATTAGTACTTTTAATTAAATATACAAGACATGCTGCCTCTGCTAACCCATCACTAAGGTCAGGAAGTTTATGTATCATGACCTTACAACCCTACTAAATAAACATGCAGGTATGATTTATATTTAAATTAATGCAGGTATGACTTTAAAAATCTTTAAATATGACAATAAATTTGCACTAAAAATTCTATATGTAATGATTTATCACAGATAAATAAGTCATAAAAATAATTTTGATGATATATTTAAATTAATTTTCCAGACTTGGACGGAGTTTTATTTTAGAAAGAAAAATTAATGTTTGAACTCTTAGATCCCTGATTATACACATCAGTATGATACCAGTTACACCATTCAAGTACCAATACAAATGTCAACATTGTTTCTCTTATATAACTTTTATATTAATTCAAAAATAAAATTTGTCCAAGTCTGGAAGGTGTTAATTTAAATATAACATCAAAATATGACACTCTATCGCTTAAAATTAATGTATAAATTCTCAATAAAAATACTTCTGAATAGAAGTCATCAGATGGTGTTGTTGGTTGTGATGGCTATCGACCTTCAGATGTAAGAGAATTATAAAAGAGGAAAGACTTTTCGACATTCATTTTGGTTTTTAATTTAAGAAAGAAAAAATATTACTTGAACCAGGCTTGAACACTGGACCTCTGATTCTGTATATCAGTGCAAACCAATTACACCATTCGAGCACCAATAAGAACATCAACATTTCTTTCCACTTATACAATTCTCGTTCGTCCGAAGACCGATAGCCATCACTACCATCACGCTAACTGATGTCTTCTAAACAGAAGTATTTTTATTGATTATTTAACTCATGTTGAAAATGGTAGTCAATGACCAATCACATTTCAATGAATTCTGTTTTACACCAATGACAGTCGTGTTTCACCTCGCTCTTTATCGATTTGTCTTTATCAGCTCCTGCTTTTGTGATAAAGAAAGCTCCTCCTTTTTTAATATTCTGAACAGGTGAGACCATTATTTTTCTCCAACAAATACATTCTCAGGGGTCCTCATCTAGGGGATATGTGGATGGCGACCACAAGGTGCCCAAGCTGAGCAAAACATTTCTTCCACTTACTTGTGTTTTGCACTCTTTTAACTTTACTATCTAACCTCTCTTGGTTAACTCTTGTTTTTTCGACCCCAACGCTATTAGGGCATCCGAGGGCTAGGGAGTCCTTTCATTTTTTCCATTTCTTCTTTCCTTTATTTTCTTTTGTTCTCCACGAAAGCCTGACCAGAGGCTATAAGATGGCAGCCCCATCACTGGTCTTGCCTTCCTTTGGCCAGCAACCAATCGAAGGGACTATTATTATGCTTTCAAGTCTTATACGAGAATTTCCCATAAGGGAAAATTTTCTATAGGATCGTAACAGGCCTTGGCCTAATACTTGGAAGGAAGAAGAAGAAGAAGAAGAATATAGCAAATAATGAATAGATTCAGTGATTTTACGGAGTTGTTTATTCAAAATATAAATGATTAACCTATAATGTTGATTATAATAGTTTGATGTGTTTCATTATTTCTCCACTACAGTGCATTCTTACAATATTGCGATCCTATTTGGCAATAAATAATATGATGGAATATCAGTGAATATACATAACCTCACATTTCTAATTTGTTTTGAAACATCGCCGTTTACATTAACTATATAAATATTTTAAAACACCGGTAACTATATTCAAATAATTATTTTTTAGTAAAGAGCTTAATTTTATTCGTTAAATAGTCCTAACAAATGCCCACTCTTGATTTCCAAATTATCTAGATAATTCACTCCTCACTTCGTGAATCGTGAATTTATCGATAATTAGGAAATCACTCGTGGCATTATTTATGAGAATTTATACATTACTTTTAATGGTAAAGATTCATATTTTCGATGTTTACCTATTTAAATTAAAAGTGCCACACAACAACAACAAAAGTTAGTAGCACATATTTCTTCTTCTGATGCTGGAAGTCAGCTTCCGAAGGCTTACAGTTTAAAAAGTTTTTTTTTTTAATTTTAAACACTGTTTGCGAGTGACAACGGCAACCTGCCAAACAAAGTATCAATCGAAGTTAGTATGAAATTTCACTCAGTATTGACTTTACCCTTTTGCGGGCAAAACCGCATATATGGGCAGCCTGTCCTTCCCGTCGTGGCAATAAATATCCCATATATGGGTAGAAAAAATACATCCTACTTTGCCGGCAGTTCTGATCCTTGTAGTTCCATATATATTTTAAAGAGATGTTAGGAGAATGTTCTTTCTAGTATTCTGAGTGGAGAATTCCCTTTTTAATTCAGTTAGGAATATTTTCTTGTGAGATAATCAATGGAGTTCTTGTGTTGTGCGTCATTACATATTACGGTGGTCCATTCGTAACATATTTATCCTGTTTTTTGCCGGTAAAATGGCAAAAATAAAGCTGAATACATGTGAGGAAATAGAACAAGTAGTGAATGAAATGAAAGTGGCAGTAAGTTTTAGAATTGTCATTTAGTGACAGTGGAGGAGATTCTTACAAAATATCGTCAAGTAGTGAAAGTGAATGCGAGGGTGACATAAGTGACATCACCGACACTAGTGCACCTAGCTGGGTAGAGGTGAGTAATTTAGATCCCAGTCCAACTTCTAATATACCAATATATAAAATTCAGCAGGGGCCAATATTACCATCTCATTTTGATCAGGATACCAATCCACTGGAATATTTTCACCTTTTTATTTACAATGAAATTTTTAACGTAATAATGAAGGAAACCTGTATTCAATGGGAAACAAACAAATAAAAATCAATATCCTTGACTAAAAGAGCTAGAAATGCTTCATGGTCTCCCTTGAAAGTTTCTGATATAAAAGCGTTTTTGGGATAGTGATCAACATGAGACTTCACCCCACCCCTGATATCAAGGACTACTTTTCCAGAAATGTAACTTTTTTGGTGATGATTTTTCAAGGGATGAATTTCTCCTCTTGTTTTGGAATCTACATTTTGCCCATGCTGAAGGTAACAAAAAGTTAGCTAAAGATCATTTGATACAGGATGTGATGGAAAAAATAAGGCACAAGTGTTCTCTCTTCTACTTACCAGGAACTCCTGTATCTATCGATGAGAGCACAAAGGGGGAAGTGAAATTCAAGTTCTACAACCCAAATAAACTAGCAACATTTGGAATTAAAGTGTTATCCCTCTCAGTTAGTTCCAATGGGTACCTGTATAATTTCCAGCCCTATATGGAATAAACTCAACCAGATTCTGATCTCAAGTTGTCAAGGACTTGACCTCATCTCAACAAACAAATAAAAATCAATATCCTTGACTAAAAGAGCTAGAAATGCTTCATGGTCTCCCTTGAAAGTTTCTGATATAAAAGCGTTTTTTGGGATAGTGATCAACATGAGACTTCACCCCACCCCTGATATCAAGGACTACTTTTCCAGAAATGTAACTTTTTTGGTGATGATTTTTCAAGGGATGAATTTCTCCTCTTGTTTTGGAATCTACATTTTGCCCATGCTGAAGGTAACAAAAAGTTAGCTAAAGATCATTTGATACAGGATGTGATGGAAAAAATAAGGCACAAGTGTTCTCTCTTCTACTTACCAGGAACTCCTGTATCTATCGATGAGAGCACAAAGGGGGAAGTGAAATTCAAGTTCTACAACCCAAATAAACTAGCAACATTTGGAATTAAAGTGTTATCCCTCTCAGTTAGTTCCAATGGGTACCTGTATAATTTCCAGCCATATATGGAATAAACTGAACCAGATTCTGATCTCAAGTTGTCAAGGACTTGACCTCATCTCTCGTAACAGATCCACCTCAAAGTTCCCATATTTATATTAACAGGTACTATACTTCATCTGAATTAGCAGATGAATTATGGAAGATTAATATGGTCATAATAGGTACAGTGCTAAGCAATAGAAAAAATATTTCAGATTTCCTAAAGCCAAATAAAAGAAATATGAAAAAAGGGGGATGTAATTAGTTTTAGAAAAAGAAAAACTGGTCCTCGCATGGAGAGATAAAAGAACCGTATCTCTTCTGAGTACTTATCATAAAGGGGCCAAAATTAAATGATGGCAGTACCTTCAAAGATGTATGTTTCAAAATGTATCATACAGAGGAGAATTTTTAGGAACAAAACAAATTCTCCAATCTTCATATTTGAAGAGAAAAATTATATGCTCAGACTGGGGTTTGAACTCAGGGTCTTTTGCACTCTAGGCAAATGCTCTACCAAGTGAGTTATTTGAGAAACTCCAATCTAAATGCAATTTATTCTCTAGATTGGAGTTTCTCACATAGCTCACTTGTTACAGCATTCGCCTAGAGTGCAAAAAGTCCTGGGTTCAAATCCCAGCCTGAACATATAATTTTTCTCTTCAAGTGTAATATATTCACCATTGAGATGTATGAAATGAATAATAAAAACATATCCAAACTCTTTTTTACATCATCATCATCATCATAGTACATTCATGAATTTAGGCCATTTGTTGACCTGTTTCAGCCTCAAGAGAAACACCATCCAAAAGTCTTTTGAGTGGACGTCCTGGTCTTCTTCTTCTTTTACATAATTTATAGAAAAATAAGAAATCATCAATAGAACTATAACAGTTATGAAATACTTTTCCTTATCTAAGTGCACTAGTTACATTATTATTATTATTATTATTATTATTATTACTGGTATTATTTATTCATAAATGCTATTATTATGAGTATTTTGACAAGGAACTTTTCATACAAAAACAGAGTGATCAAAAAGTGTACAGTTAAAACAGGCCAGTGAGACTTATACCATTTTTGCAGTGACTTTTTTTACATAAAATAATATAACATTGTTTTGAAGCACATAAGTGATGGGTATTAACAAAAAAAACAAGGTATATGTCGTTTTTAAAAGTAAATAAAAAATTTGAAGTAGCATTTATTAACTTATTGGGGGCACGCCGTAGCGTAGTGGTTAAGGCACCGGGCTACAAGCCGGAGGGTCGAGGGTTCAAGTCCCGTTGGGGTCAGGATTTTTAAACTGACCCAAACCCTCTGGCGGCACTATGGCCATGGGGTCGACTCAGCCTCTAACGGAAAATAGTACCAGACGCCCGTTCTGGGGGTAAAGCGGGGCCGTCACGCAGGTGCTGTTACAACCCGGCTGACATAAAGTGCAGATTGTCTAGAAAAAGTGAGAGCCTTAACCTCCTACTACCCCAAGGGCCTCCGGGCCTGTTGTGGGATCACTTTACTTTACTTTACTTTAGCATTTATTAACATTTGAATGAAATTAGTTATTCTCAAAATTTACCTCTCGCTCTCGGCCATAAAAATCATCACCCGAGAAGGGTTAAAGTATCAGCCTATGGGGAAAAGATAACTTTGACAAGATGGCAAGAAACTGGACCTCATTAAGTCTCATTAAGCTTGATGATGATTTGATTTTAATTTTATTCTTACAGACAGACCATTTGAGATTAAAATTCTCTTGTTACTAACCAACAAGTATGTTATATATGGAAACTGCCTGCCATCTGTTGATACTCGTAAGTATTTAATTTAACACACAGAGTGAACAATTAAACATAGGTCAATTCTGGAAGTGCATGCTACTATGCATTACAGGGACTCTTGTTATCTCAACTCATTCAAAAAATGTTAAACTGAAAATATATAAAACTGTTATTCTCCCAGTTTTATTATATGGATGTGAAACATGGACTCTTACTTTAGGGAAGGAAAGAAGATTATGAGTATTTGAGAATAAAGTTAGTAGGAAAATTTTTGGACCAAAGAGATGAACAGACAGGTGAATAGAAAAAAACTTCATAACATTTAGCTACATGCACTTTATAGGAAGCCAGATATAATAAGAACAGTCAAGTCTCATAGACTGTAATGGCTCAGAATGGGGATGTATGAAGAGCTTATGTCTGTGCAGCTATGTACTAAGTGCCAGTGAGTTAGAGAGATTAACAATTCCACAAAGCAGCTTTCATAACACACACATTAATATTAAATATATACTAAATCCTGAAACTACGGCATAATATGCAGTATAAATGTCTAAATAATATTATATTACATGAAAAATGTTCAAAACGTGCATTAAGCATCAATTTACTTCCAAAGAGTCAAAACATGCAAACATGCACAGGTAAAGTACTTTTATTTTTAATTGTTAAGTCATATACTGTAAAATTTGAGAAATATAACCAATATAATTATATAATAAAACATGCTCTCTTCATGGCACAGTAAGCCTAAGAGGCCTTTGTCCTATCACCCAACTGCTGGCCTCACATCCATTTGTCATTTACAGTGGTGAATGATCATGTTGTCAGTATAAGGGTGACATGTGGTTAGCATGTCTAGTTCCCAAGCCGTTATAGCTGGTTTTTTCAACCTGAAGCTACTAATTATTCCAAGCAACTAACTAATTCTCTGGCACTGTCAAACTCATAGGTACAAGACCCCACAGACATAAGCTCTCTATACATCCCTATCCTGAGCCAATGTTTTCCAATCATCCCCTATATAACCTGCTTCCCTCAAATCATGGTTAATGTTATTCTCCAAGCTCAATCTTGGTCTACCAACTGGGTTTTTTCTTTTTGGTTTTCCTACAAGAAGTTTTCATGCCCCTCTTTTATTCCTTATATGAACCACATGTCCTGCCCATTGCAGTCAATGAGATCTAACTGTTGTTATTATATCTGATTTCCTATAAACACCATGTAGTTCACTGTTATGTTTAATTTTCCTAAAAACTTTATCAAAATTCATCAAAATACTAGGTGGGTACCAGTTCCCATACTGGCCAAAAATTCCATGAGAAAATGTTTACCCATGGGGACTTGAACCAGCAATGTCCAATAGCTCTGCACCAAGATATCATGTCTTAAACCAGTCAGCTTCAGAGCGGGACAAAAAACATGCATTTGCATTAAAATCCATGTTTTAATTATAATTCTTCTCTAGTATATGCTATTACCTGAATAGAAAGACATCTGTGCAAAATTTAACCATTCTTCATCCATCCATGTAATACTCATTGAGATGTGCTAACCACATGTCACTCGTTGACATATGTAGGTAAATATGCATAACTAAATTAGCTTGGTTAAGAAACTCCCACTAGGAAGCACCTGTGACCCTATGCAGGATATATGAGTATGTACATACAAATATATGCTATCAAGTCTGGACATATACAGAGAATATTAATCAATACTAGTAAAATTCATACCAAATTCCGTTGAGGTGAAGTCATATGATGAAAGTTAAAAATTAAATTGTACCTGTTGGTAGGTGCAGTTGTCCTCAACTTTGTTAATGAGAACGCACCCCAGTCAAACCCATTATACGAGATCGTCAAAAACAAGTCAGTTGCTACTGCGAACAGTTGGAGTATACATCACCATACACAACAACGAGTAGCAGAAGCTCAACCTGCAGAAGATGGAAGATAACTTCCGAAAGCGCTCCAGTTAATTTTATATACATATTTTTAACAAAGTTGAGGACGGCAGCACCTACCAACAGGTACAATTTAATTTTTAACTTTCATCAGAGAATATTAACCAAACAAATGTAATTCTTGGGAAAAATAGCATGGTACATTTAGCAAAATGTTGATATTTTGGAAGAAGTGGGAGTTAATCATGCATAAATACAGGTTGAAATGGAGGAACCATGTTGAAAGAATGTCTGATGTTAAAGCTTTAATAAGTATCAGCTTATAATCAAAAGATAAATTGCAGGACCTTTGAATAGATGGCAAGAAACTGTTGATAGCATTAAGTCCAGCACTTGATGATTTGATTTTATTATTCTTACAGAGAGGCAGTGTGAGTACACAGATGATCTGGGGTTACTAACCAACAAGTGTTATATATGTGGAGCATGTCCGCCACCTGATGATACTCGTAAGTATTTAATTTAGATAAGGAGTGATTCTAAATTGAGAGTAATATAAAATACAGAGTGATTCAAAAATGATTTTGTGAAATGCTAGATGCATTCATTGTATAATTCATATCCCTCAAATCAAGGCTAATGTTATTTTTCTGGCCTAATTAACACTTTTTTTTTAATTTACCTACATTAATAAAAAATATAAATATATTCATAAATATATATTTTATATTTTTATATATATTTTATATGTATTTATACCCATATTAATAGCTTCTCCAATATATCTCTTTTTCCCCAAGCCAGTTCATATTACACACTTTCACATTAGAATATATAAATGACTAAAGTAAAACTGCTCACTTATATAATATTGCTTAATCATGATTTTATTTCTATCCATTTTGGCACTCAAGTTTTCACTCTCAACACATTTTACTTTCTATTAAGGATTAGTTATTCTGTACGAATGGCCACTGACACAAGAAATTTCACTCTCTTCTCACCTCTGGCACTTAAAACCGGAGTTAAAAGTTGTTAAAAATTTAATTCAAGTCTTTAAAAACTTATTTTGCAGAAAAGTATGTATTGCATCTTATGTAGAAATGTACATTTTATTGTTAATTTAAAAATGCAGTAATATGTTTAAGTGAGTTTAAATCATAAAATTATGAGTTTTTATAGTATAATAGACATATTTGCATTTATTGCAAATGCAAAAACTACTAATGGTATATCTAGTTGTTGGGAAACAAGAAAGTCAATGACATTTTTACCAGTGTGCTTGTCATTTGCAAAATAAATAAATAAAAATAAAATATATGTCGTATCCTAGTCATAGACCAACCATAGAATTAATCATAAAATTATAAATTAATATTTTATATATTTATTATTAGAGGATTTCGTTTCAGCTTGTACTGGGAGGCCAGAGGGAAAAATAGCATTATTGCCAGTTCCTGCCATTTGATAAAATAAAATAAAATATTATTATCCTTCTATTTAATAGGATATGATTAATGTAACTCATTATAATTGTTAATATTATTTATTTTCACAGCTGCTTATTATGTAAAAACAGCACAAGCTTCTCCAGATGAACAAGAAATTGCGAGGATTAAGTCTGGATTGAAAGAACTTGGATTAAATTTTGATGATTTTACAAAACATTGTAAGAATCCTGATGATTTTAATTGAAGTTATAGAAATACATTTTAATATATATAATATTAATAATACAGGGTGATTCAGCTATCTTATTGCAGGGGCTGTATTGGGAAAATCACACAACAATTTATTAATGAACATGACAATGGTGAAACTTGGTTCAAATCAGATTTTAACTGAGCAAACATGGTCAAAATTGGTTAAATGATATGTAATATTTGGTATTCGGACTTACTACTAAGTGATCTATGATATTCTCCACTGAATTCAACAGTAAGTGTGCCTAGCATCATTATTTATCATTTCTGCTGAACGGGATCTGCTACTTAGGAAAAACAAAAAGGAATTTAAATACAAGATTAAAGGAACACCTCAGAAATGTTAAAAATGGAAAAACAGAAAAATCTGCAATAGCTGTACATGCCTGGTCAGAAAAACACAGAATGGAAACCAAAACAAAATGACTTAAACAATTGGAAAAACTGAAGGAACTCACAATTTGGGAAAAAAATAACATATGCAAGAATAAAAACATAACTATGAATTTTGAAATACCCGGTGATAAGGAGAGGGATTTGGAAGTTCGTCGCTCAACCATCAGATGGCACGGAGGTCAGTCTGCAGGAAAGGAGGCCATTAGATGTCAGTTGTGAACATGCTACAGCATTGAGAATGTCACAAATGCAGTGAAGAAACTCAAGTCTGTGAGGGAGTTAAGAAGTATGAGGTGAGTCAAAAACAACTCAACATAAATTAAAATAAACCTTATAGTGTTATTTCCTACCTACATAACTTAATGTCATAAATTGCTCGGTACTTACTCGTACTTAAACATCATTATGTATTGAAATAAAAATTTTAATTAGTTAAAAAATATTCTCATTGTTTTGTGTACTGGTACTGTAACAATCAGTTCAAGTGTAAAACTCTTCAGTACTGGTATTGCGGTAATAATGTTAGTGAATACAGAAAAAGAATAAATTCAGTTGTGCTATTTGTACATAACCAACTTTTTTGAAGATTTTATTATTAATACATATTGTGTAACAACAAAGAGGCGCCTGTCTTTGCGTGAATGTTCTCAACGTTTCCAGATACAAGTAGCCCACAGTTGACCTTGTGGACATATTTGGAGTGTGGCATTCGAGATCTGGGAACAGTTGGTGATCTGCATTCAGTCTTCTGATTAAGTTGGAGGCAGAGCATCATGGGAGGGAGGAGCAGGCATAGCAAACCTACTGAAGACGTCTGGAAAAGGCCTCCTGCGAGTTCTATTGCCTTTTGGAAGTTTCTGACTTGCCTTCGCTTGCTAATTAAGGTGGGACTGAAAACCACAGCTGTAGTTTTAGTTGAGTTACAGTAGTAAGTTAGAGGGGCAGTGTACGGAAGAGTTCTAGTGCAATTTTAGAAGTCAGTGAGTGAAGAGTTGTTATTGCAGTAGTGATTTAGAAGAATTGCAGTTACAGTGGTGATTTATGTGGTGGCAATTTAAGTGCTAGTAAGAATGGGTCATGTCTATGAACGCATTAGACCGTAAAAGTCGTTCTCTGCTGAGAAAGTTGCATCCAAAGATGTTTTTGCATACTCAAAAATCTGTTCATGCGATAATAATTGTTGAAATTCCAAGCTACCTGGCGAGGTGACTTTGCAGAGAACGAATCGTGAGCAATCCGATGAGAACCGATGGTAACCGACGTAGTTTTGAATCCTTGCTGCGTATCTTGCTGCTTTATCCAAGTAGTCGGACCTTGAAGATTTCAATCATGTTTTCGGTATACGCGGAGAAGAGGAATTTGATAGTGTCTACCAAAGAATTCAACTGGAATAACAAGAGAACTGGCATAATATTGCACGACGCAGACGTCGTCATATACAGTATTATTTACGGAACGCAAGCGTAAATGCATTCCTCTAGCAGACAAAAATAACAGAAGTGGTTTTATCACTGAGAATTCTGGGTAATTTCTTGCCAATATTACGAAAACGACGACTTTCAAGCATGACCAGTTAGTGGGTCGCTAATTCGATCTTTGCACTTGCTCACAGAAAGTCAGCTCACTGGTGATTGGAAGTAATTTGAATAGAGACTAATGTATTTGCATGCGGAAGTGTTTCAATGAACAATAGAATGAGATATGAGTGAAGCACCAAGAACTTATAGAAAGAGAGTTGTAAATAACAGTTATTGCAAATTAAATAAAGATGGATTATAAAAATTGAGTGAAATTAGTGGTTGTTACTCAAGAGTTCTAGCTGTATAAGATATACCATCTCTTACAAGATAATATATAAATAAGCTCCTGGATTTCCATTGAAATGCATGTTTTTATATAAATTGGTTACACTTCTTAAACTTAGCAATTATTTTTTTTATGGCATCAATTAAAATTAAACCTATATTTCCCTTTTTATTATTGATTTCGTACATCTCATTGATGGATAAATCATATTTGAAGAGAAAAATTATACGCTCAGACCGGGACTTGAACCCGGGACCCTTGGTTCTCTAGACCAAGTGCTCTACCAACTGAGCTACCTGAGCAAGTACCGATCTAAACGCAAATCTTCCTCTATATACATTGTAATTCCCATCCACCAAATGCTGTGAAGCCATGCTTCTATCTTGCAAATGGCGGCTCCTTTATTAAGAAGACATATTTGGGAATTATACATTACAGCCAGTACGGCTTTTTCCAAGATTTTATTATTGATTTCGTACATCTCATTGATGGATAAATCATATTTGAAGAGAAAAATTATACGCTCAGACCGGGACTTGAACCCGGGACCCTTGGTTCTCTAGACCAAGTGCTCTCTACCAACTGAGCTACCTGAGCAAGTACCGATCTAAACGCAAATCTTCCTCTATATACATTGTAATTCCCATCCACCAAATGCTGTGAAGCCATGCTTCTATCTTGCAAATGGCGGCTCCTTTATTAAGAAGACATATTTGGGAATTATACATTACAGCCAGTACGGCTTTTTCCAAGTTTTTATTATTGATTTCGTACATCTCATTGATGGATAAATCATATTTGAAGAGAAAAATTATACGCTCAGACCGGGACTTGAACCCGGGACCCTTGGTTCTCTAGACCAAGTGCTCTACCAACTGAGCTACCTGAGCAAGTACCGATCTAAACGCAAATCTTCCTCTATATACATTGTAATTCCCATCCACCAAATGCTGTGAAGCCATGCTTCTATCTTGCAAATGGCGGCTCCTTTATTAAGAAGACATATTTGGGAATCAAGTCCCGGTCTGAGCGTATAATTTTTCTCTTCAAATATGATTTATCCATCAATGAGATGTACGAAATCAATAATAAAAACTTGGAAAAAGCCGTACTGGCTGTAATGTATAATTCCCAAATATGTCTTCTTAATAAAGGAGCCGCCATTTGCAAGATAGAAGCATGGCTTCACAGCATTTGGTGGATGGGAATTACAATGTATATAGAGAAAGATTTGCGTTTAGATCGGTACTTGCTCAGGTAGCTCAGTTGGTAGAGCACTTGGTCTAGAGAACCAAGGGTCCCGGGTTCAAGTCCCGGTCTGAGCGTATAATTTTTCTCTTCAAATATGATTTATCCATCAATGAGATGTACGAAATCAATAATAAAAACTTGGAAAAAGCCGTACTGGCTGTAATGTATAATTCCCAAATATGTCTTCTTAATAAAGGAGCCGCCATTTGCAAGATAGAAGCATGGCTTCACAGCATTTGGTGGATGGGAATTACAATGTATATAGAGGAAGATTTGCGTTTAGATCGGTACTTGCTCAGGTAGCTCAGTTGGTAGAGCACTTGGTCTAGAGAACCAAGGGTCCCGGGTTCAAGTCCCGGTCTGAGCGTATAATTTTTCTCTTCAAATATGATTTATCCATCAATGAGATGTACGAAATCAATAATAAAAACTTGGAAAAAGCCGTACTGGCTGTAATGTATAATTCCCAAATATGTCTTCTTAATAAAGGAGCCGCCATTTGCAAGATAGAAGCATGGCTTCACAGCATTTGGTGGATGGGAATTACAATGTATATAGAGAAAGATTTGCGTTTAGATCGGTACTTGCTCAGGTAGCTCAGTTGGTAGAGCACTTGGTCTAGAGAACCAAGGGTCCCGGGTTCAAGTCCCGGTCTGAGCGTATAATTTTTCTCTTCAACTATATTTCCCTATTTATGTTTGTAGAAGCTCTTCCAGATGAATGGAAGGAATCAATTATCGTACCAATTTATAAGAAAGGAGATAAAACTGATTGCAACAACTACAGGGGCATCTCATTACTTTCAACTTCGTACAAAATTCTAACAAATATATTAGTAAGCAGACTTACTCCCTATATTAATGACATTCTAGGAGATCATCAATGTGCATTTAGAAGAAACAGGCCTACAACAGATCAGATTTTTAGTATAAGACAGATTTTAGAAAAGAAATGGGAATATAATGGTACTGTACATCAACTATATGTAGACTTCAAAAAGCATATGATTCAATTAAGAGGGAGAAGTTATATAGTATCCTGCTGGAGTTCAGAATTCCTAAAAAGTTAGTTAGACTTATACGAATGTGTCTAAATGGCACAAAGAGTAGGGTGCGTGTAGGCAAACAGTTTTCGGACACTTTTGAAATCCAGAATGGGTTGAAGCAAGGAGATGCACTATCTCCTCTACTATTTAATTTTGTACTAGAGCATGCCATCAAATCTTTAGAGAATGAGGAAGGCTTACAACTGAATGGTATTAATAAGCTGTTAGTTTATGCTGATGATGTAGTATTATTGGCCGATAGTGAGGAGATAGTAAAGGACAACACGCACACACTATTGAGTAACACTAAGAAATTAGGAACTGGAAGTAAATATCAATAAAACTAAATATATGGTCACATGTAGAAATTCATTATATAATGGAAATGGACAGCTAATGACAAATGAGGGAAATTTTGAGGAAGTGGCTGAATTCAAATACCTAGGAACAATAATCACAAATAGGAATGAGACGCACACAGAAATTAAATATAGGCTCAATTCTGGAAATGCATGCTATTATGCATTGCAGAGACTTTTGATGTCCCAACTCCTTTCAAAAACGTTAAGCTGAAAATATATAAAACCAGTTATATTATATGGGTGCGAAACATGGACTCTTACTTTAAGGGAGGAAAGGAGATTACGAGTATTTGAGAATAAAGTTCTTAGGAAAATTTTTGGACCAAAGAGAGATGAACAGACAGGTGAATGGAGAAGACTACATAACAATGAACTACATAGTCTTTATAGGAAGCCAGATATAATAAGAACAGTTAAGTCTCGTAGACTGCGATGGGCAGGACATGTTGCGCATATGGGGAATGAAAGACGTGCATGGAAGCTTCTTGTAGGAAAGCCAGAGGGAAAACGCCCAGTTGGTAGACCAAGAATGAGGTGGGAGAACAACATTAACTATGATTGAGGGAAGTAGATTATACAGGGAATGATTGGAAAGCATTAGCTCAGGACAGGGATGTATGGAGAGCTTATGTCCGCATGGCCATGAACCTACAGGTTCGATAGTGCCAGTGAGTAAGTAAGTAAGTAAGTATATTTTGGCCACTTGAGAGTAAATTCATATATGATAATTGTTTGAAGATTTTATATTTAATATAATCTTACTCAGACATTTACTATTATGTGTTACTTTCTGGCTTTAGTGCATATGATATATTAATGTGTATCATATGATTGCTGCTTTGTTTCCATGTTATTTATCTACAGAGAATAGAAGTCAGCACTTATCTGGTATTCTAACTGTTTAGAATTGCAATTACAGACTTTTCACTCTACATGTCAGAATTCATTATGAGTTTGGTGTCTAATACTAAAAGAAAGAACAGATCTAGTAGTGTAGTTACTTAGTGAAGTTAAGAGCACATTTGCAATTTGTGTGATCTTCTAGAGTGATAAGCCAAGTGATTTGAACTTATCTTGTCCCAAATTTCAAATAACTACTGTTCATTATTGTAACATAGAAAGGATGTTTTCTATGTTTAAAAATATACCGATACACAAATGTTATATTTTGAATAAAGAAAATTTGGTAACATTATTGTAATTATAGTGCACTGTTTCAAAAAAATAGTAATGTAAGGTAATAATATTTGAAGAGAAAAATTATAAGCTCAGACTGGGACTCGAACCCAGGACCTTTGGCTTTTAACGAAATGCAAATTTTGCATTTAGATTGGAACTTGCCCAGATAGTTCACTCAGTAGAGCATTGGCCTAGAAAGCCAAAGGTCCTGGGTTTGAGTCCCAGTCTGAGTGTATAATTTTTCTCTTCAAATATGATTATCCATCATTGAGATGTATGAAATGAATAATAAAAATATTGAATGTAAGGCAATATTTAACTTGACCGTTTTTCCGTTTCATTGTGCATGTTTGTTCATATGATGAAGCATGGATGTTTTAAGATTAGATAGTGCATGGTGATCCAGGCTTTAATCATTAGTTTTTAAGTAATTATGCCAAATACGCTACTCAAAAAAATTAGAGGAACACATGTTTAAACCAAAACACGAGAATGAATACTGAAACAATTTAATGTTTGATCTTTTGTAATTATAAATTGAAGATTTATGTAAAATTATAATAAACATTCAAACAATATTTTCTTGTACAGTATTAGCAATACGAACAAGTTATCATTTGTTATACACTGCTCAAAACAATTAGAGAAACACTATGAAATATGCAAATATTTTTTCATTGGATAAAGGTACAAACATGAAATTAATACAGTACATTATTTGTGGTTATTTACTTATTTATTTATTGCTCATGTCAGTAAAAACAAATGAATAATGCTGACAATTAACTTTTCAAATAATTCTGCTATGTAAGCAATTGAATCTTGTGCTTATTTTCCAAAGTTAAACACTCGTTATATAGAGTTAGTATCGTGTATGGCCTCCACGACAATCGATGACAGTTTGGCACCCTCGTGGCATGCTCCCAATAAGATTCTGGATTTCCACTTGCGGGATATTCTCCCATTCCTCCTTCAGAGCATCTCCAAGTTGCTGCAGAGTTTGTGGAGCTTGATGTCGGTTCCTGACCTTCCTGTCTAGAAGATCCCACAAGTGTTCAATAGGGTTGAGGTCTGGGCTGACCGCTGGCCACTCCATTACCTCAATTTCATTCCTCCTCAGGAAATCCCTGGTGACAGCCGCAGAATGTGCCCTGGCATTATCCTGCATAAACAGAAATCCAGGGCCTACTCCAATGGCAGCAGGTACTACCTGCTCTTCCAGAACGTGCTCGATATACCGGACAGCATTCAGTCGCTGGGGATTGGAAAAGGAACGCCGATATCTTAAAAGAATTGAAGACTGCGCCAGTTTTGGAGTATGTTAGGCAGTACCAACTAGATTGGAAACACCATCTTGAAAGAATGAGTTCAAATCGGATCCCCAAAACTGTTTATAATTATATACCAAGAGGACGAAGATCACTGGGCCGTCCTATGAAACGCTGGAGGGAAAATATTCTATAGGATCGTAACAGGCCTTGGCCTAATACTTGGAAGGAAGTAGAAGAAGAAGACTTTTTATCTATTCCAAACAATGGCTGTTAAAACCTTAGCCAAAACTTTTTATGTTTAAAAGAAATGTTAAATACATATCAGTAACCACTTCCTACTTTTTTTTCAACCTTCTATCTATACGAGGAAAATAATTCAAGAATGTCATTCAGCAAGTTACAAAGGAAACGTCAAGTTCAAGGAAGTAATAAATATTCTTATAAGTAATATTGGTATCTAAACTACTGTGATAGTAAGAAAATTATACAACATTTCAAAATTAAGGTAGATAAATGCACAGTGGAATTACCAGTTAGATAATTTAATCTCAAATAATTACAGCACAAGTATATAAATAACATTTTATTGCATATTTCTCATACTTACTTAACAGGTATGTATACAAGTATATTAAATTAATTTAAAATGTTAATATCTATATATTTAACCCTGGTGAAGTGGAAGAGAGGACCTTATGATCTTAATTTCAGAAAAATATTATTATTATTATTATTATTATTATTATTATTATTATTATTACTACTACTACTACTATTATTTTTATTGAAGGCTCCATGGCAAAAGCGATTAGACCCTCACCTCTTACCGCTGGGGTCCCAAGATCGAGTCTCTGTCACTACATGTGGGTTTCGTGATGAACGAAATGGAGCTAGGGCAAGTTTTTTTCGGGGTTTCTCCCGCTTTCCTCCACCATGAATTTCATTCTGCCATTTCTCCATACTCATCTCATCCATCTTGTTCATCTGACCCTGTGACAGTATGTCAGTAGTAGTTGACCAGCACCCTTGCCATTCACAGACCTCTATAAATATAGGGGCTTCATCTTATCTCATTCCTCGATCTGACCCTGAGTTGGACACGAGTTGAGGATATTTTATTTTTTTATTATTATTATTTCATAACAACGAATTACATGGTCTTTATAGGAAGCCAGATAACAGTTAAGTCTCATAGACTGCAATGGGCAGCACATGTGGTACGAATGGGGAATGAAAGACGTGCATGGAAGCTTCTTGTAGGAAAATTAGAGAGAAAGTGCTCAGTTGGTAGACCAAGAATGAGGTGGGAGAATAACATTAACTATGATTTGAGGGAAGTAGATTATACAGGGGATGATTGGAAAACATTGGCTCAGGATAAGGATATATGGAGAGCTTATGTCCGTGTGGCCATGAACCTATGGGTTCGATAGTGCCAATGAGTTAGTTATTATTATTATTATTATTATCATTATTATTATTATTTTCAAACTTAGGCCGAAGAAACTAAATAATAAAGAACATATTGAAAGAACATATTGAAAGAATACCAGAAGAAAGATTCCAAACACAATTCTAAGTTAGGCTCAATGATAATAAACTGCACTGAAGGAGAAATGTGCTCGATGCCCACAAAGAAGATGGTCTGAACATTCTATCTAACAATTCTTTCTAGCTTTCATTCATGAATTGGGGGGAACAAGCCAACAGGCTTAATCCCTGGATGATAATGATTAGTATTATTAATCATTATAGTTTGTGCTATTATTATTACATATTTAATGGTAAGAATTGAAAAATAGAAGCCATTTTCTTTCTAGCTTGCCCAAATTAAAGTAATTAATGTTTGCATTCATACACACCACATGTGACCAACAGGCAGCTTTTTTATGGCAATTCTGGAATTATTTCAGAGTTTAAAATGCAATCTGTTTCCATTCAAGAGTTCATATTTTCTTGTGTTGTCCTGAAGACATGGTTGTTATTCACCATTATTGATGAATTCATATGGAAATTGTGTGATATATTTTTGTTTAATTTGGGTCCCTTTCTCTGCTAACATCAGCTTTTTCATTTCCTTCCACACCACAATATACTGGGATCCACTGTAGTGTTCCTTTTGGCACAATTTATTAATTTGTTGCGTCATCTAATGGATCTCTTTCATTTTTTTCTGTTTTGATTGTGATGCTATTGCTCGAATTTATAGCAGGATATTAATATCATAATAAATATGAAAGTTTAAGTTAATAATTTTATATTTTAAAATTCTTTTAATATTTAAATATAACTTAAATAAAGAAAAACATCCAAATAATTAATTGTTGTTCATTGTTGAATAAAAATGTCTCAGTAACAATTAAAGAAATTGTATTATATAAAGGTAAAGTAAAGTGATCCCACAACAGGCCTCAGGAGGCCTTTGGGGTAGTAGGAGGTTAAGGCTCCCACTTTTTCTAGACAATCGGCACTTGATGTCAGCCGGGTTGTCAGCCCTGCGTGACGGCCGCCTTTACCCCAGAACAGGCGTCTGGTACTCATTTCCGTTAGAGGCTGAGTCGACCCCAGGGCCATAGTGCCGCCAGAGGGTTTGGGTCAGTTTAAAAATCCTGACCCCAACGGGACTTGAACCCTCGACCCTCCGGCTTGTAGCTCAGTGCCTTAACCACTACGCTACGGCTTGCCCCATTGTATTATATAAGTCTTTCTAAATAATGCTTTTAAAATTGTGTCTTAAGTCATTGTTGTCTGAAATATAAAGCTTTCTGTTATAACTGTAATAAGAACACCTGCTTAACTTAATATTTTTAAATAAAAGTATACTAAATTCTGATTGGATGTTAAAACAATTAACTTTTTGATTTAACAAATCAAATTTAAACCTGGTATTTAATGGTAGAGCAATTGGGTAGTGTTAGACAGGAAACCACCAAGTTACTAAAGAGTAAAAAGAAGGAATATTTGAGTGAGAAGATTAATGATCTTGAAATGAATGCAAAAAATAGGAACATTAGAGAATTATATCAGGAAATTAGTATAGAGAAGAAAGGGTTTCAGACTAGAACAAATATAATTCAGAATGAAAATGGGGATATGACTGCAGATTCTAGGAGTATATTAAACAGATGGAAAAGTTACTTTAATCAGCTATTAAATGTACATACAGAACTGGACATTGAGGAGGATAAGTTACAGACAACAGAAATGCTAGTCGCAGAGCCAAGTGCATTAGAGGTTGAAATGGTGATTGAAAAATTGAAGATGTATAAAGCATCAGGTTCAGATGAGATCCCAGCAGAACTGATAAAATCAGGGGGAGTAAAATTGATGGACAAGATATGCTGGTTGCTTAGTATGATTTGGGAAAAAGAAGCTCTTCCAGATGAATGGAAGGAATCAATTATTGTACCAATTTATAAGAAAGGAGATAAAACTGATTGCAACAACTACAGGGGCATCTCATTACTTTCAACTTCGTACAAAATTCTAACAAATATATTAGTAAGCAGACTTACTCCCTATATGATAACATTCTAGGAGATCATCAATGTGCATTTAGAAGAAACAGGTCTACAACAGATCAGATTTTTAGTATAAGACAGATTTTAGAAAAGAAATGGGAATATAATGGTACTGTACATCAACTATATGTAGACTTCAAAAAAGCATATGATTCAATTAAGAGGGAGAAGTTATATAGTATCCTGCTGGAGTTCAGAATTCCTAAAAAGTTAGTTAGACTTATACGAATGGGTCTAAATGGCTCAAAGAGTAGGGTGCGTGTAGGCAAACAGTTTTCAGACACTTTTGAAATCCAGAATGGGTGAAGCAAGGAGATGCACTATCTCCTCTACTATTTAATTTTGTACTAGAGCATGCCATTAAATCTTTAGAGAATGACGAAGGCTTACAACTGAATGGTATTAATAAGCTGTAGTTTATGCTGATGATGTAGTAATAATGGCCGATAGTGAGGAGATACTAAAGGCCAACACACACACACTATTGAGTAACACTAAGAAATTAGGACTGGAAGTAAATATCAGTAAAACTAAATATATGGTCACACATAGAAATTCAGTATATAATGGAAATGGACAGCTAATGACAAATGAGGAAAATTTTGAGGAAGTGGCTGAATTCAAATACCTAGGAACAATAATCACAAATAGGAATGAGATGCACAAAGAAATTAATCATAGGCTCAATTCTGGAAATGCATGCTACTATGCATTGCAGAGACTTTTGATGTCCCAACTCCTTTCAAAAAAACGTTAAGCTGAAAATATATAAAACACTATTATTCTACCAGTTATATTATATGGGTGCGAAACATGGACTCTTACTTTAAGGGAGGAAAGGAGATACGAGTATTTGAGAATAAAGTTCTTAGGAAAATTTTTGGACCAAAGAGAGATGAACAGACAGGTGAATGGAGAAGACTACATAACAATGAACTACATGGTCTTTATAGGAAGCCAGATATAATAAGAACAGTTAAGTCTCGTAGACTGCGATGGGCAGGACATGTTGTGCATATGGGGAATGAAAGACATGCATGGAAACTTCTTGTAGGAAAGCCAGAAGGAAAACGCTCAGTTGGTAGACCAAGAATGAGGTGGGAGAACAACATTAACTATGATTTGAGGGAAGTAGATTATACAGGGAATGATTGGAAATCATTAGCTCAGGATAGGGATGTATGGAGAGCTTATGTCCGCGCGGCCATGAACCCTACGGGTTTGATAGTGCCAGTGAGTAAGTAAGTGACAATTTAATGGACCATTAACCAATAGAATTTAAATATAAAATCATGTGATGTAATAATGTTCTTTAAAATTATAACAGAATTACTCTAGTCAGTCAGTATATAACTTTCATCAAGGATAGAAGCAATAACAGCTCTCCTGATAAAATGTGATATTTGATTCAAGAAAAGAAAATAATTTAATTTTAATTGACAGTGAAGAATAATACCACTTAAATTTACTTAATCTGCTGGGAACCTACAAATTGAATAAATTTATAACTATTTCTACAAGAATCAGTTATTAGTGATTTTTAAAGTGTTTTCTTATCTTGTGTACCAACTTCGACCTTGAGAAGAGAATCCAGCTCTACCGAAAATCAAACCCAACCTGAACCAGTAATTCTTATTTATTATTTTGGGACACTACTCCTTCAAAATGACGCTTCCAACGCGGGACTGAATCATCATACAACCTGAATCACCATCATTCAACTAGATTCATTGCACAATCTGGAACTTCAAGAATCTAATACATCAAGGAACCAGAAACATCGTGGGAAAATCAAAACAGGTGCCCATACACGAGATCGGAGTTAGTACACAGTGACGAATGTAAGTAAATATAAATTTTAATAGTGAAGTAGTTAAAGTGCATTTATGTGATTTTAAGAAATAGGAAAATTATATTTTGATAATGATGAAGACCATGTTTGTAGAGCTAAAAGTGATAATTCTAATCAAAAAATGGAAGAATTAAAAAGTGAAAATTCTAAAATTAGTCAGAAAATAGATGAAAGTAATTTGGAACTTAGGAAAGAAATGAATGATAAATTTGAAATATTTGGTGTTAGGGTAGAAGAAAGATTTGAACAATTAAAAATTGAATGTAATCTAAATCAAATCAGGGTAGAACAAAATATACTAGATTTGAAAGATAAACATGACAGTGAAATTAAACAAGTAGATGATAAAGTAAATGATGTAATAAAATCCATCATGCAAATAGATGATGCATGTAAAAATAGCTTCATAAATTTAGGAAGTACAGTTGAAAATTTAGGAAGTACAGTTGAAAATTTAGGAAGTACAATTGAAAATTTAGAAAGCAAGGTTGAAAAAGAAATAAATAATTCCAAAAGTGAGGTAGTAGGAAAACTAGAAGAAGTGGTTAATGAAAAGATGGGAAATTGGACTGAAAAATTTACAGATTTAGAAAATAAATATAAATTAATTTTGAATAAGAGTAAAGAGTCAACTAGTGTAAGTGAAAATAAGTTTGACAAATCAAAAGAATGTAGTATGGACAGTCAATCTCAAAATTTTGTGGAAAATTCTAAAATTCCGGCTAATTTATTGTCAGAAATAAATTTACCATGTTTTTCAGATCACTCTAGCCAAAGTCCTCTTGATTTCATAACTGAGTTGGAGGAATATTTTCAATTAAAATGTATTAGTGAGCATTATAAAATGATGTTTGTGAAAAGGTCATTAAAAGATTCGGCTGAATCTTGGTTTAAAATAGCATGTCATGACTCGATGGATTATAATACATTTAAAAGTGCTTTTATGAATTACTATTGGGGTCATGAAAGACAAAATAAAGCCAGGTTAGAGATTACTAGTGGTAAATATAATCCTAAAATAGATCATAGTTACCTTGGGTATTTTCTAGAAAAAGCAAGGATAGCTGCACTTCTCCAACCACCTATTGATGAAAAATCTTTATTGTCTTTAATATCCCATCATTACCCAGATGAAATTAAATATCACTTGATTATTGCTAGACCTCAAAACATTTCAGACATGTTAGAGTTGTTATCCTTATTAGAAAATAAGAGAGAAGTTGAGATCAGAAACAAGGGAGCTAATTGGAATGGACAAGAAAATTCCAACAAAAATTTTCTTGGGGTAGGGGCAGAGAATAATGAAAAGAAAAATTATGATGATCATAATAAAGATGTGAAAAAACAATTTAATGATAATTATAATAGGAATAGGAACACCCAAGCAAATAGAGGCATGCCAAATGGAAATAATTATAGGAATAGACCTTATAATGACAGAACTGTAAATAATTCTGGAAATTTTCAGAATAGAAATGATAGGAGAGAAATTAACTTTATGAACGTAGAAAGTTCTGGGGAAGGTAATGATAGAAATTGGACATCACCCCATAGAAGGAAACGTAGACGTAATAGTTATTCTAATGGATACTCTTACAATAACGAAAGAGAAGGATACTTTGGTAGGCAAGAATGTATAAATAATACAAGCACTCAAAGTGAAAATGGTTATAGACATAATGATACTGGAATAAATCCTAATACAATTAATAATTCTGAGCTTGTGTTAACAAATGGTAACAACAGAGTTGAAGCTGAGGGGAATAGAATACCTCAGAATTTAAATGCCAATTAGATACGTCAGGGACTCCGTTGCATATCTCAACTTGTCTAAAATTAGGGGTCAACAATAGCTTCGATCGTGTAGATATTTTATCAAAATTTAAACCAACAGATATGGTTAGCATTAATAATGATAATGGTAATAAAGGAGAAATTATTAATAATATAAACATTTCCAAGGAGAATGAAGAATTAGATAGAACATGTACTAGAGAAATGAATATTATTGGTCGTCCACCTAAGCTAAAATTAAATATTTGCGGATTGGAGATTATTGGTATTGCAGACAGTGGATGTTCTAACACAATAATTGATCAGAAATTTTACAATACCCTAATTTCTAGAGGAAATAAGATCAATACAGTAAGAATTTGTGGAGTATATTGCACCCTAGCTATTGGAAAGAAGAAGTTACCTATTAGACTTCAATGTTTATTAGAAGTAAATATCTGTTCGACTAAATTTAAAGTTATTTGTTTAATATCACCTTACTTATCATGTGATATGTTAATTGGATGCGACATGTTAGATCAGTACAGAGCTATCATTGATTTTGAGAATTATAATATGTCTTTAAGTAATGAGACAAATAATAGAATTGTCGTACCATTTGCCAGAGAATTTGAGGAGATTCAGAATATTAGTAGACAAGAAAATTTGATAAAAGATGAGCACATTTTCATTGAAAACATAAATGTAGAAGAATGTGATAGAAATAATGAAGATGGGGATATGACCCAAGAAACCATGAATGAAGATATTCATGTGTATAATAATGAATTCCTGTGTGATAATTCCACAGTTGAATATTTATTAAATAATATTGATGATTATAAGTGTGTAGATGTTGAATGTGCTGACTGTATAGAAAACAAAGAAATTCCTCTTCTCATGTGCATGGTAGATGATGAGGAAGACGATTTTTGCCAACAGATAAGAGATAAGGTAGCCAATACACATGGAATTTCTGAACAACAGAAATATAGACTATATGATGTTTTGATGAAAAATAAAAATTCATTCTCAAAGAAGCCTGGATTGTGCAATTGTTTTGAATACTCGTTCAAGGTCATAGAACATGAACCGATTAAGATCAAAAGCAGACCGATTCCGCTGAGCATTAGAAAACAAGCAGACAACTTGATTCTAAAATTTGTACCCCTAATTAAGAAGCTGAGATATGTAACGTGAGATCCAATGAAAAAGAAGTTGAGGTTTGTAGTGTAAAACTAAAATCTGAAATATGTAGCACGAGAGAAATAAAAAAAAAAATTGAGATATATAAAGCAAAAGACAAGTTGATATTTTCTATTAAGAGAAAAAAATTAAAATATGTTGCTGAAAAGAGAATGTTATATTATGTAAAGTAGAATATGTGAAATGAAGATATGTTGAAGCAGAATATTGCGAAAAAAATAAAGGTGATAAGATTTTACTTAGAACTGTACCTTGAACAATATGCAATTATAATAATTTGAAGATTGTACAAACCTGTGAAGTATTACCTGTTGGATCCACCATAGAGAAATATTGGAGAGCAAGAACGCTAATGGCTTCGGTCCCAAGGCCCAGCATTTGAAAACAACAACAACAAGATTGTATGTAAGACTGGAAAAAAAATGTGTTTTATAATGAAAGATGTATGACATTGTTGTCAATGTAATGTTATTTTTTTTAGGAAAAATGAAAATATTTTAAGTATTAATTTCATTGTATGTATATGTAAATGTGTAACTATTTCAAGCAGATAAGTAAAAAAAAAAGATTAATTAATTAATGACATTAATATTTCTTGGGGAATGATCATTTTTCTTTTGTTCTTCTTAGCGGAAACAAAACAAAAATCATCAGGGGCATTTTATAGCAGGATATTAATATCATAATAAATATGAAAGTTTAATCATATTTAAAGAGAAAAATTATACGCTCAGACCGGGACTTGAACCCGGGACCCTTGGTTTTCTAGTCCAAGTGCTCTACCATTTGAGCTACCTGAGCAAGTACCGATCTAAACGCAAATCTTTCTCTATATACGTTGAAATTCCCGCCCCAAATGCTTTGAAGCCTTTGCTTCTATCTTTGCAAATGGCGGCTCCTATATTAAGAAGACATATTTGGGAATTATACATTACATTATAAATGCCAGTACGGCTATTTTCGATGTTTTTATTATTAATTTCATACATCTCAATGATGGATAAATCATATTTAAAGAGAAAAATTATACAATCCCGGGGTCCCGGGTTCAAGTCCCGGTCTGAGCGTATAATTTTTCTCTTTAAATATGATTTATCCATCATTGAGATGTATGAAATTAATAATAAAACATCGATGAAAGTTTAAGTTAATAATTTTATATTTTAAAATTCTTTTAATATTTAAATATAACTTAAATAAAGAAAAGCATCTAAATAATTAATTGTTGTTCATTGTTGAATAAAAATGTCTCAGTAACAATTAAAGAAATTGTATTATATAACAGTCTTTCTAAATAATGCTTTTAAAATTGTGTCTTAAGTGATTGTTCTCTGAAATATAAAGCTTTCTGTTATAACTGTAATAAGAACACCTGCTTAACTTAATATTTTAAAATAAAAGTACACTAAATTCTGATTGGATGTTAAAACAATTAACTTTTTGATTTAACAAATCAAATTTAAACCTGGTATTTAATGGACCATTCACCAATAGAATTTAAATATAAAATCATGTGATGTAATAATGTTCTTTAAAATTATAACAGAATTACTCTAGTCAGTCAGCATATAACTTTCATCAAGAATAGAAGCAATAACAGCTCTCCTGATAAAATGTGATATTTGATTCAAGAAAAGAAAATAATTTAATTTTAATTGACAGTGAAGAATAATACCACTTAAATTTACTTAATCTGCTGGGAACCTACAAATTGAATACATTTATAACTATTTCTACAAGAATCAGTTATTAGTGATTTTTAAAGTGTTTTCCTATCTTGTGTACCAACTTCGACCTTGAGAAGAGAATCCAGCTCTACCAAAAATCAAACCCAACCTGAACCAATAATTCTTATTTATCATAATGTTACTACAACATCGGGCATGAAGAGAGTTAGCTGCTTCAAAACATCGTCATAACATGGGAAAAGAATTACTTCTTCAAAATTGCGCCCACAACGTGGAAAATAATGAAGAACTGACCAAGATACTTCTTCAAATTGCTGCATATCAATATGATAAAATTACATTTTTGCATTTTTGTAACCAAGGGGGAATATATTTTGTAAGGCTATGTATACTGTTTAAACTTACTGGGAAGTAACACTATGAGGTATTATGTGTAAAAATTGAATACTTACTTACTTACTCACTGGCACTATCGAACCCATAGGTTCACGGCCAAGCGGACATAAGCTCTCCATATATTCCTATCCTGAGCTAATAATTTTCCAATCATTCCCTGTATAATCTACTTCCCTCAAATCATAGTTAATGTTGTTCTCCCACCTCATTCTTGGTCTACCAACTGGGCGTTTTCCTTCTGGCTTTCCTACAAGATGCTTCCATGCAAGTCTTTCATTCCCCATATGTGTAACATGTCCTGCCCATCGCAGTCTACGAGACTTAACTGTTCTTATTATATATAAAGACCATGTAGTTCATTGTTAAGTAGTCTTCCATTCACCTGTCTGTTCATCTCTCTTTGGTCCAAATATTTTCCTAAGTACTTTATTCTCAAATACTTGTAATCTCCTTTCCTCCCTTAAAGTAAGAGTTCATGTTTCGCACCCATATAATATAACTGGTAGAATAATAGTTTTATATATTTTCAGTTTAACGTTTTTTGAAAGGAGTTGGGACATCAAAAGTCTCTGCAATACATAGTAGCATGCATTTCCAGAATTGAGCCTATGTTTAATTTCTTTGTGCATCTCATTCCTATTTGTGATTATTGTTCCTAGGTATTTGAATTCAGCCACTTCCTCAAAATTTCCCTCATTTGTCATTAGCTGTCCATTTCCATTATATACTGAATTTCTATGTGTGACCATATATTTAGTTTTACTGATATTTACTTCCAGTCCTAATTTCTTAGTGTTACTCAATAGTGTGTGCGTGTTGGCCTTTAGTATCTCCTCACTATCGGCCATTATTACTACATCGTCAGCATAAACTAACAGCTTATTAATACCATTCAGTTGTAAGCCTTCCTCATTCTCTAAAGATTTAATGGCATGCTCTAGTACAAAATTAAATAGTAGAGGAGATAGTGCATCTCCTTGCTTCAACCCATTCTGGATTTCAAAAGTGTCTGAAAACAGTTTGCCTACACGCACCCTACTCTTTGAGCCATTTAGACACATTCGTATAAGTCTAACTAACTTTTTAGGAATTCTGAACTCCAGCAGGATACTATATAACTTCTCCCTCTTAATTGAATCATATGCTTTTTTGAAGTCTACATATAGTTGATGTACAGTACCATTATATTCCCATTTCTTTTCTAAAATCTGTCTTATACTAAAAATCTGATCTGTTGTAGACCTGTTTCTTCTAAATGCACATTGATGATCTCCTAGAATGTCATCAATGTAGGGAATAAGTTTGCTTACTAATATATTTGTAAGAATTTTGTACGAAGTTGAAAGTAATGAGATGCCCCTGTAGTTGTTGCAATCAGTTTTATCTCCTTTCTTATAAATTGGTACAATAATTGATTCCTTCCATTCATCTGGAAGAGCTTCTTTTTCCCAAATCATACTAAGCAACCAGCGTATCTTGTCCATCAATTTTTCTCCCCCTGATTTTATCACTTCTGCTGGGATCTCATCTGAACCTGATGCTTTATACATCTTCAATTTTTCAATAGCCATTTCAACCTCTAATGCATTTGGTTCTGCGACTAGCATTTCTGCTGTCTGTAAATTATCCTCCTCAATGTCCTGTTCTGTATGTACATTTAATAGCTGATTGAAGTAACTTTTCCATCTATTTAATATTAAAAATAATGTTGTCTCATATTTTGTCTTTTTTTAGACCGGGTTCAGATTAATTATTCTGTCATCAGCATTTTTATGACTACTGTTCTGTTGTGGTGATGCATGGCTTCTTCCTACATCTCTTGCATCACCTTGATAGGACATAAATCATTATTACTTTAGCAAGATCATTACTATGTTACGGAAGCGAGACATAATGAGAAATAAGGATATATATTATATCACAGCCAGTGATATGAAGTTCATGAGATCAATAGTAGGTTATTCCCGATGGGATCACAAAGGAATGAAGAGGTCCTGGAAGAACTTCTGTTAGAATAAGTTATCCATTGTATAAACAAGTACCAATACAATTGAAAAACTCGTGTACCGGTACAATGTATGTCTAAGAATAAAATCTCAAAAACCACACTCCAATCACTACCATCCATGGGCTGTTTGGGGAAGAGTTGGATTGAAAATCCAGCCTTGAGGTTGTAACATGCCATCAGGCCTTATATTTATATGGGAGATGATAATGATGATGACATATAGGGTGTAGGTAAATATATGTATTGCAAAGCTCTGTGGTAGTTAGATAGGTACCATATGATAAAGGTTTTGTTTATAAACCCATGTCCAGAAATGCTTTATTTATATGCTTGAGCCTCTAAAATATGAAGGAGGACATGGGAGCACAGATTACAATAGATTGGAAAGAAGTAAACAGATAAATATTCTATAAACAACAGGCCTTAGGAGACCCTTGAGGTACTAGAAAGTTAAGGCTCCCATTTTTCTAGACAATTGGCACTTGCTGTCAGCCCTGCACAACGGTGCATTAATCCCCAGAACAAGCACATGGTACTCATTTCCATTAGAAGCTAATCCACCCCACAATCATGGTGCCATCAGAAGGTTTGAGTCAGTTTTAAAAATTCTGATCCCACAGGGACTCGAATCCTTAACCTTTCAACTTGTAGCATATACCTTAACCAACTAGGCTACAGCATGCACCCATATTATTACTAAAAGCACTCAAAATGATAGTCGAAAAACTTAGATGTCTTCTGGCCATTTGGAATGATTCCTGACATATTGTGGATGATCTCAATTGCTACTTATTATGGCTTTTCATGTGCACCCCCCCAGAAAAAAGACAGTTGTGTAACAAATAACAGTTGATGTGCAGTAAACAGGATTAACTAAAGATTGTAATGTCTACTGTTAGATATGGAATCTATGAGTTGTTTGTTTACAGGCATCTCCCTTCACATTGTGGAGACTCTGGAGCATAAACAAAGTGTTTTTTGGATATATAAATTATGTTTCTGGATATATATATATATAATCATATGGTACTCATCTCCTTGCCACAGAAACTTGTAACATATATTTATTTACAGTCTGTATATGCACCTCTAAAAAAATGTTTAACTAAAAATATATAATATGGTGATTATTTCAGTTTATCATATGGATGAATAACTTTTACTCTAGAAAAAGAGAAAAGATTACAAGTATCTGAAAATAAAGTGCTTAGGAACATTTTTGGACTAATGAGAGATACACAGCTAAATTAAGAAAAATAGTATTAAATATAATTATGTAGGGAATAACACTATGAATTTTATTTTAATTATATTTGAATAGTTAATTTTGACTCACCTCATATTTCTTGATTTTCATGCACATTGGTTTCGTCACTATCTGTTCGACATTCTCGATGCTTCCGAGAATGTCGCACAGATAGCGACGAAACCAGTCTGCATAAAAATCAAGAAATATGAGGTGAGTCAAAACAAACAACTCAAACATAATTAAGAAAAATAGACTATAGTGAGCCACATGATCTTTTTGACTTCAGGTTCTGAGGATTGTGGGTCGAAATCTGGAAAAGATTGATGGATATTTTAGAATTTTTTTAGAATGAAAAATCCATGTGATAAGTCCTCAGGGTAGAACTTTTCATCATGGGTCCAGAGTCCGAAGATTTTCGAGCTCTTAAAAGAACCTTTAGCCTAAATTAAAGCACTGAGCAAATTTTTAATCACCCTTTTCCTCAATGTAATACCTTAGTTGCCTACTAGATGTCTCTTTGAAGCAATGAGCAAACCACTTGTCACCCACTGTCATCTACAGGGAAATAAGCTTAACTACAAGGATCATACTGAAAGTCATGAGCAACATTTTTTTAACAATCATAATATTTATTTTAGACAAACCAAGTACACCATGTTAATCTACAGACCTTTGTGCTACTTTTCAACATAGTCTCCATTTCTTTGCACACATTTTGTCTAGCGTTCTACAAGCTTGAAAATTCCCTTATGATAGAAGTCCGTTCCAGCTGCTCGAAGACACTGACGCATTGCTTTCCGAATATCCTCCAGCATCTTGTAGCATTGGCCTCTCATCTGCTCCTTCACAGAACCGAAAAGATGGTAGTCGGAGGGTGCCAAATCGGGACTATAGGGAGGATAATGGAAGAGTTTCCCACCCAAATGTCCTGATCTTCTCCACAGTAGCACGAGCAGTGTGAGGATGCACGTTATCGTGTTGCAGAATGATCTTCCTTCCAGGGCGTTTGTCGTGTAATGCACGACGGAGCTTCACAAGTGTCTGGATATAGCAGGCAGTATTTATGGTCTGTCCAGGTTCAAGAAATTCAACCAGAATGCAACCTTGCGCATCCCACAAGACGCTGCCCATAACTTTCCCAACAGATTGCACTGTCTTTGCTTTTTTCTTTGATGGCGAATTCAAGTGGTGCCATTCCATACTCTGGCGTTTTGTTTCAGGCTCGTAGCGATGAAACCAGCTTTCTTCACCTGTCACAATACTCGTCAAAAATTCATCACCTTCATTTCGAAATCTCTGAAGAAGGTTATGGGTGATGGTTCTTCTCTGAAGTTTATGGTCTTCACTCAATAAACGTGGAACCCAACGGACATTAACTTTTCAGTAACCTAAGCTGTGAATCATTTCTTGCACTGTACTGTGTCCTACTGCAAGTTTTGTAGCGATTTCATTCACTGTGATACGCCTGTCGTCTCTAATGAGCGCATCAACACTTTCCTTGTTGCATCCGTGGAGGCAGAGCGTGGGCAACCGCTACAAGGCTCATCTTTCATACTCATGTTCCCATCTTTAAAATGTTTCACCCATCTCCTAACACTGCTGGCACCCATGCAGGCATCTCCGTAAGCACATTGAAGTCTTTGGTGACTATCAACAGCAGATTGTTCCTCTTTAACAAGGAATTCAATCACAGCGTGCTGTGGAAACGAAACATTGATGTCTGCCATTTTGGAAACACTGCGTGTGGTCACATGATAGAAGCTATGACGCCACAAAATGGCAATGTTGTGGTATAAAGTCTGTAGATTATGATCCTGCAGTTGTTTTTATTACATTGTTGAAATTTGAATTTTAACAATGGGTTGCTCATGACTTTTAGTATGACCCTCGTAAATGAATCTTTGTTAAGTAACTCTGCAAGGAAGAACTCTTGCCATGTGTGGATATACAGGTACAGATAGTTATGGGAAACCAGATGTAATAAGAACAATTGTCTTGTAGATTGTGATAGGGAGGACATGTGGCACGAATAGGGAATGAAGGAGATGCATGGAAACTTCTCGTAGGAAAATCAAAGGAAAGCACCAGTAAATAGGTGAAGAAAGAATGAGGTGGAAAAATAATGTTAACCATAATTTAAGGAAGTGAATTATACAAGTAATGATTGAAAAAAAAATTAACTCTGGATTGGATATATGGAGAGATTATATCATAAAGACCATTAACCTCTGGGTTTGATAGGCCAGTTAGTTAGATATATGTGTCTATTATGTCCCAAGTGGAAAGGAATTGCAAGTTATATATAGCTTTTCTCTCGCAATTACCAGCCTCACATTCGCATGTTGAGTTCTGTTTACAACTAACAGAGATATGGTGACAAGTATTGGTGTTATAACCATAAGAGATTTTGTGAATAGGAAGAAATGCCTTAACACTGCTTATAAGTAGGCCTCAAGGTAGCAGCTCTCTCGGGAATCAAGTACCAATTTCCTAGAGTCCTTAGAATTATTGATTGAAAAAAAAAAGTGCCAATTCAAAAATCAATACACAATAATATGTAAATTAATGAGATATGAAGTAAGATGTAAAAATGACTCATTAATTTACGAATTAAGAACCTCATAATGTTATTTCCCATATTTAACTACAAACACAAAGATATACTAAAATATATTCAGATTGAGCTGGTTCTGTGTAATGTTTAAGTTATTAAGACTATTTCAAAATAGAGGTAGGAAGAGAGTAATATATCCATAATATATGCTAACAAAATATTAACCATTGCATAAACTTATAGGTACCGATATGAATGTATAGTTTGACAGTTGTAATATTACTTGTAATAATGGAATAAATTAAAACTGCTTTTATCACTACTGCCAATTGATAAAACAAAATGAAAATTGCATCAAAAGTTTTAAAAATAATTTTATTTGAAGAGAAAAATGTATGCCTGAATTGGGATTTGAACTCGATGTCTCTAGTTCATGAGAAATTGGATTCAAATCCTGATTCAGGCGTATAATTTTCTCTTCAAATAAAATTTGTCATTAGTTGAGAAGTGATAAATTTAATATGTGAGATCCTAAAATAAAGGTATGACCTTTCATTGTTTTCAGAAATTTCATTGAAACAAATTGGATTAATTGTAGGCAGTCCAAACCTCCAAGTTTCACTTCCATACAAGATTGCAGAGACTAGCATTATTTTGTAAAATTTTAAAAGAGTGGCTAGGTGAGTTTTCCTTTAAATTTCTTAAAAATGTGCCATACATATTTTGGAATAGTGAAATGTTTCTTCTAATTCAAATTCGATTTTTCTTTAAATTGCCAATGTTCTGCAATAACACAACACAACCACTGGGTATGGAATAAAAACAGATGTATTCATATGTGCCATGAAATTATGTTATGTAACTTTTATATTAACCCTTTCTTATTCAAAATTAATATAAAATTATGGAATATTCACCTGAAAGGTCCGTCTCCTCAACTTAATTAATCATTTAACTGTAGCGCTTTCGGGACTTGTCCCATCATCGGCAGGATTCAAAACTGGTGTTTCACTGAAGATCTGGTAGAGGGGGTTGCATGTATTGGGTTCGTTTATCAGGCTGTCGTTGTTGTGAGCTGCTTTCATGATTTCCATCTCTTCGAGTACGTTTATCTTCGCTGGATTATTTTCTCTGTGCATTACTGTTAGGGTGTTTTCAATATTTAACATGTGATGTCCTTCATGGATAACGTGTTTTGCATAGCTTGATTTCCCTTCTGCGTGAATGAAGTCTCGAAAATGTTCTTTGAATCTGATGTTGAAACTCCTGTTTGTCCTTCCTATATAAAATTTGTTGCCGTCCTTACATGTCAGTTTATAAACTCCTTTGCTGTTGAAAATGTTATTTTCTTCAATGTTATTGTTTATTATGTTGTTTAATTTGTTATTGGTTCCGTATGCTATTTTTACGTTTTTATCGGAAATCATGGAAATCATAAAAGCAGCTCACAACAATGACAGCCTGATAAACGAAAACGAACCCAATACATGCAACCCCCTCTACCAGATCTTCAGTGAAACACCAGTTTTGAATCCTGCCGATGATGGGACAAGTCCCGAAAGCGCTACAGTTAAATGATTAATTAAGTTGAGGAGACGGACCTTTCAGGTGAATATTCCATAATTTTGTATTAATTTTGAATAATACCTCAACGGAACACATCATGAACCCTTTCTTATTACTTAAATACAAACTAATAGAGATTAAAACATTTTTAAACCGTACTTGTATGTGATATTTACAGAAGCAACATGCTGCCGATTCTGGTTATCTGCCTGGTGATAAGTTTTGTCGGGAGCTGCACTCTACCAAAGCCTATAAATGAAACAATAGATTTACAAAATGTAAGTAAATTGTATAGCTGCTATCTCATTAGTAAATACATCAATATTTCAACACTGTTTTAATTTCAAATTTGTGGGACAAATACTACTAATAAAAAAGTTTTAATAACTCAATAATGCTAGAATGAAGATGAAATTTACAGAAAGCCAGAGATGAACCATCAAAGTTTTTATATTGTCATCCCTTCCCATAGGTATTTCTACTTTGGTATAATGGTGTATTTTATTTGTTTCACCTCAAGATATCAGGAATTGCCAAATATGTACTAAAAAGTATTCAAACTTATTTAATAATTTATCACACAATTAATTTTCATCCATCCAACAATGAAATTTATTCTATATCACTAATATAGTGGACTCAGTATTTTAGTTTCCAAGTGGCATCAAAAGCAACTGATTCCCTCTGGCTTAAAAAATGCACTCATACTGCAAGGCAGAGCTGGGAAGTTGTTGTTAGTGGCTTCTAAGACACTGCTCCAATCATCAAAAACTGAAAACAGTTCTCTGCCAATAATGTCTTTGTATTATATTTGACGTATAAAATGACATTTCCATGTCAACTCCACATGGATATAATTATCTTAACAGCATTGCAATTATTGTCTTTTGCAGTATTATTGTAATATAGTATGTTAGTGCCAGAGAATAAAACGTGATAAAGCTGCTTGATATGCAAAATATTTATCATAAGTAATGCCACGAGTGATTTCCAAATCATCAATAAATTCATGACTCACGAAGTGAGGAGTAAATTTATGTAGACAATTTGGAAATCAAGAATGGCATTTGTTAAGATTATTTAACGAATAAAATTAAGCTGTTTACTCACAAATCATTATTTAAATATAGTTATTTTTAAATATTTATATATTTAATGTAAACAGCGATGTTTGAAAACAAATGAGAAACGATTGGTACGCTTCATTTGCTTCTTTTGTTCGTCACTGCAACCAGATCATATTATTTATTGCCAAATGAACGCAATATTGTAAGAATGCACTCTAGTGGAGAAAAAATGAAACACATCAAACTGTATATTAATTCATTTCTGATGTCCTATGATGTAAATATGACAATTACAATTATATTTTTCTGGGAAAAAATACATTTCAGAAAGTGCAAACAGTGGTTTCTTTTTATGGTGGTATAATAAATTGCTACAAATGTTTTTATATTAACTCCCGCATGTGGTATGTGTTGACATTCATGCACTATATACAGTGGAGGAAATTGGTATAGGGTCACTAGTTTTTAGTAGTAAAACAACCTGAAATATTTATGCAAATACCATATGTGTGTCATAGATTACATATAATTATCTTGGAAATAATTTCATACAGGTCTCCTCATTTTGTATTTATTATATATGTAAATAATACGTAAAATCTAAGAAAACGCTGTCCTAGGGGTGGAAATTGGTATAAAGCCAGGTCAACTTCTGGCTCTTACAGAGGCATAAATGTAAACAAAACACTGAAATTACATGGAGACGACGTGTCTGTGAGCATCGTTCATCAGTTACAAGTCAGCAGTACGTACAATGCCATGTGGAAAACCTCAATCAAATGAAGAGAAATCAAGAGTTAGTGCCTTCAAGGAGATGGGCCTTTCCAATAGACAAATACCTATGAAATTGGGGCTTCAAGATGTGCCATTGATAATTTTGTCAAACTGGGCTACAATATGAAAAAAACTGGAAATATGGACGGACACGAAAATTGTCTGAGCGCACTAAACATGTCATTTTACGTAAGCAAAAGGTAAGAATATGTTTTCTTCTCAAATCCAGGCTGATTTGAAGTTGTCATTAACAGCCAGACGACTAAGACAAATTCTGTCAGAAGACAAGAACCTAAAATTCAAAAAAAGTCTTAGTAAACTACCTCTGAACAATGCACATAAGAAAGCTAGAATGACTTTTGCTGAAGAACACATGTCCTGGACCTCAGAATGGAATAAAGTAATGTTCAGTGATGAGAAAAAGTAATCTGGATGGGCCTGATGGCCTTCAGTTTTACTGGAACGACCTCCGTACTGAAGAGCAAGTTAGAATGAGTAGAAACTTCGGTGGTGGAGGCGTTATGATTTGGGCAGCATTCTGCTTTAAAGGAAGATAAAAAATAGCATGGATACGCACCAAGATGAATTCTGAGTCCTACACTGAGGAGCTTCTGGAGTCCTAATTGATACGAATGTATGAGGAATTTGGCGAAGATCTAATTTTTCAGCCAGATAATGCTTCCATTCACGTGTCTGCTAAATCAAAGGAGTGGTTCAGGAAGAAAGAACTACCACTTTTGACGTGGCCAGTCAGAAGTCCTGATATAAACCCGATTGAGAACTTATGGGGGATCCTGGCAAGGCGTGTGTATCGCAAAGGACGGCAGGAAGAGTGGGCTTCAATCTCAGCGGAAGAAATAAACACCCTCATCAAGTCAATGCCAAAGAGAATCTTCCAAGTAATTAACAACAATGGAGGTTCAACTAAATTTTTAGAACTTTGTTGTAAACTTTGCGCTCAGTCTTTTTGGTTTAATCTGTGAAATACACAAAGTGGCTTTATACTAATTTCCACCCATATGTGAGAGTGGTTTCAGTTTTCATGTACTTTTTTGGATGGAAATGGATAATTAATTTTGACATTATTTGTGTGTGTTTTATACTCAATCACCTCCTAAGTTAATATAGAAAAATGCCAAAGAAAGAGTAAATAAACTTGTGTTAACCCTTTTAACAAGTGGCTTTATACCAATTTCCTCCACTGTATACAATCTGATAGCCATATTTCTTAGTGAGTCAGTCACTGCAAAATAATGCTATGACCTATTCAGAATGTTAAAAAGGAGGTGCTTTCTTTATTATGATAAACTTTAGTTGGTAAATTCTAGGCAAAACACAACTGTAATTGGTTGTAAACCAAAAATCATTGTAACATGATTGGTCATTGACTCCCATTTGGGGCACGAGTTAAATAGTCCATGCAAAATAGACCTACTTAACCGCAAAGCAAAGCACTGAAAACTAAACACTGAGTCCACTATACCATAGTTTTATTTTCATTTCAATTTTTTTCTATTTGTACTTTGTCTCTTTCATTGATTAGATTTAATATAAATCAACACATATTTTACTTAGTAACCATATTGTACATCTACTATAAAATTATGTATTTTATTACATTGTATTATTATATGATGCAAATTAGATTAGCACAACTATGAGACATCTGGTGATCAGAGAACATATTCCACCAAAATCTGTACAGCATGGAGAAAGGAATATTTAGCATTATTTTCAAGTGACTGTATTATTTTGCAGCTGGTTGGTACTTGGTACACACAATATACACTACCAGGGCCACCAATTAATAGTTTCTCATGCTGGAAAAATGTAATAACACAAGAAGGTAAAAGCTACCACATAGTTTCTTCAGCTACTAATTCCAGGTAATTATTAATAATCCTTTCGCTGATGATAGACAAATTCTAAAAAAAACACAAAAAACAAAAAAAAATACTTCAATTTTCATTCAAAACAATTTTAAAATAACGAAGGTTGAGTAAGACATTAGCATAAGAGGTAATAATTTTTATATATTTATATTCTGCAAGGTTATATTTTATTTTAAGTGCATCAGCTGAATTTTACCACATATTTAGATTCAATATGGTGGGATGAAACTATTTGGAAAAATAAAAAAAAAAGCAATTTTTTTTTAGTTTAGTCAGATAAATAAATAATAATTAACACAACTAAAGGAAAAAAAATCCTTTTAGGAATTAACACTATGAGGTATTATTTATTTAAGAAAAATTGTATCACCTCACCTCATATTCTTTTTCTTAGACCGGTTTCGGAACTTTCTTCTTCAGTTTCATTCTCAGTATTTTCACAACCATTGTTTTATCATCTTGAAGAGCCGCCACCTGTTCCCTCTGTTGCTAGACTGAAGAACCTCGAAATTAAATAATTTTCCCCTGGAATTTCAAAGTTCATCAATTTCTCATTTCCATTTTTTTTAATGTAGATTTTTTCCCCAAACTGTGAGTTCTTTGGGTTTTTCAACATTCTGTTTTAATAATTTAGCCCTGCATTGCCAGAAAAAGCCTTATCGAAAGAAAAGCTGAATTATTAAAACAATTAGAAAAAACCCAAAGAACTGACAATTTGGGAAAAAAATCTACATTAAAATAAATTAAAAGGAGAAATTAATGAACTTTGAAATTCCCGGGGGGAAATTGTTTGATTTTGAGGTTCTCCAGTCTAGCAACAAAGGGAGCAGTGGCGGCTCTTGAAGACGACAAAACAATGGTCGTGAAAATACTGAGGATGGAACTGAAGAAGAAAGTACTGAAACTCGTCTAAGAAGAAGAAGAATATAAGGTGAGGTGATAAAATTTTACTTAAATAAGAAAACTTTCTGTCTGAGCCAAATTTGAACACAAGACCTAGGCTTTATGTACTGACATTCTACAATGGAGCAACTTAAGAAACTCCAGTTTCAATTTCTATTTCTTTAAGGAGGTCCTAAATTCAAACCTCAGCTCAGGCAAAAATTTTTCTCTCTAGTTGTGTTAACTAATGCTTACAAATGGCTTGCCTGTATGTAATAGTTTCCATATTATGTTTGTATAATTATCATAGAGCGCATTGTAAATCCCACCATATGTCTTCTTGAATTAGAAGCAACCCTATCTTATTGTGAATGAAGTTCACTACTACAGGACCAAAGGATTAAAGAGATAGAAATTTGTGCTTGGTCCTGATTCAAATTCTCTTCCAGGCAGAAATTTTTTATGTTAGTTATACAGGGTGTAACATAACTCAACGGCAAAATTTCAGGAATGAGTTCCTCATATGGAAAGAATAAAAAAAGTGTACTATAACATGGGTCCGGAAATTGATAATTAGAGTTATTCGAACTTTTATGAATGTTAGTACATGGAGACAAAAATGCAAGGGACTTGTTGGAGCGCTGTGTTTCTGTCGGATGAAAATGTTCAAAGTGACCTCCTTGTGCCTTAATACAGGCAGCTGCTCTTCTTCCACATTTAGTCTCCAACACGATAAAAAATGCCTGGTGTAGTGCATACTGTCTAACAGGCTGCCACAATGTTTGCACGGAGAGTTATTACATCATCCACAGGGCTTGAATACACCAAAGACTTGAGGTGTTCCCCAAAGATAAAAGTCCAAGGGGTTTAAATCGGGAGATTGTGGTGGCCAAGAAATTGGTCCTCCTCTACCAATGCAGCGGAGACCAAATGTTCGATTAAGGTACCTGCGAGCAGACAGACTGAAATGTGCAGGAGCACCATCATGCATGAAGAACATCAGCCATTGGGATGCTAGTGACATGTCTTCCAAGTAACGAGGTAATTGATTGCACAAGAAACGTGTGTATTCACGTCCATTGAGCCTATTCGGAAGAACGTAGGGTCCCAACAAACTGTCACTAACAATGCCTGCCCAGATGTTAATTGAGAATCTCTGTTGGTGATGTGTTGCGATTGTTGCATTGGGATTTGTGTCTGCCCACACGTGCTGGTTGTGCAAATTCTGGATCCCATCCCTTGTGAATGTTGCCTCATCCGTGAACACACCCGACAGCTCCAAAGTTAGGATTCACACCGCATTGTTGGCGGAACCACTGGCAGAACATTACCCGTGCAGGATACTCCGCAGGAGACAAGGCTTGTACATGCTGTAGATGATATGGATACAACTGTTGTTCCCTTAGTAGTCTCCATACCGACACGTGCGAGAAATTGGTCTGCAGACCTAAGCGCCTTGTGCTTATTCCAGAATTTTCGTCTACAATGTTGAAAACAGCCTCCTCCTCTTCAGGCCTTACAACTGTTGGCCGTCCCCCCCCCGTCCTTGGTGGGCGTGCAAAACTCCTGTATTCGCATAAGCGGCGATAGATTCCTTCAAAAATCTTACGATCTGGCAATCTCCGCACTGGGTCTCGTTCCTGATACAAACAACATGCCCTCAAAGCATTACCATCTGCCAAACCATAGATGAAATGCATACAGGCATATTCTTCATTTGTGTACATCACAGCAGCCTACAATCAACAGAAAACAGACTGTCAATAACTACTGTAAACCTTAATAACCAAACATTCATAAAAGTTCGAATAACTCTGTAATTATCAATTTCCGGACCTATGTTGTAATACACTTTTTTTATTCTCTCCATAAGAGGAACACATTCCTGAAATTTTGCCATTGAGTTATGTTACACCCTGTATAAGCTATTGGTTACAGATGTCTTGTCAATGTATATTAATTTCCATATTAGGTTAATAAATAATAATCCCTAACATTTGTAGTCACAGGGAATAAGTTAATATAAAATCACAACTTTTAAGGAAAACAATTGATAGCCCCAAATACCAATACATACTTGGAGAAGACGAGTTATAGAAGAGGAAAAGATGGTTGGCACAATATAGAGTGAAGTTTAAAAGTTGGCAAAGAAGAAAGACATGCATTCTTTTTCTATAAAGGTTACCCATGTTTCACACCCAGATCTGTCTTCCTACCCTTTGTTTGCCTTGAATTTCTAGTTCTTTTTCTACAGCTCCACCATGCTTCCTACCCATTTCCACTTTAATTTAGTTTGTTTTACAATTGATTCTTTAATGACATGAATTACTTATTATCTTATGCCAGTTATTCTTGTTAAACATCAATGCACCATCGAATGATGTGTTTAATTGGCCTTTATTAATTTTCAGTGGTAGCCGCGTAAGTACATCAGGAGAAATCTCACTTAAACCTGGCTCCAGGAATGTAATTAAAACTCCAGATTTAAATGGTAAGTTGAACACTCTCAGATTATGTATCAATTTTCACAGTATGCTATCTCTCAGTGGAAGCTCCTGTTTAAACTAACTGGGAGGAGGGGTACTAGATTATTTTTAAAATTAGTTTTAATATAATTGAATAAGGTGCAAAAACAATTTGAAAATCTGAACAAGCAAGGAATAGCTTAAAATATTTGTCTCATTATATTAGCACTTGGAACAGATGACTTTCAGATTGACATGTTACTTCCATCAAGAATTTGTGTTTTTGTGCTGGATGGTTCACCAATGACAAGGGAGATGGAATTAAGGTATCTTCCTTCTTGCCGCTCATGTCTCTTTCAAGCATACAAACTGATTTCAGAGGGTTAATAAAGAGAAAATACACCTCTACTCTTTCAAAGAATGACATATATACATTGCTGATTCCAATTATCTATGTATTTAAGGAACTTGTTAAAAAAAAGGATAAGTACACTATTTGCTATTACAATTATTCACTATGTTGCTACTGAAATCATATCTCTAATTGCTACAAGAATGTTAGTTTCAGGAGTTGTGTCACCAGTATTACAGAAAGCTCGAACTGTATTATTGTATAGTTGGCTTAACTTGGCAGAGAGAGAGAGATGGAGATACAAGGGTAGATCATTGACCACTTTAGTCCACATACAAAAGAAATAACCCACCCTGTTGTCAGTTTTCCTCTTCCCCCTTACCCCTATTAACATCTGGTGAAAACACCGACAACACTGGTGTGAGTGAGGGAGGTGAGTACAGTTGTCTCATTCTACAAATTTCTCGTAAAGTTAAACCAGAGAGACTATAATTCAAGAGTGGTGATAAAAACAAACTTTCAAACTGGCACCCTATAACCATTTGTTCAGTAGTTCAGAGAGTAATCGAGAGCCCTTAATAAACGCTTATGCAGTTACATAACCTTCAATGAACACCAGAGAGATTTCATAAATTCTCCAGGCACACACATTAATACATCTATCCTAAATAGCATCTTACAATCAGCTAAACAAAAGAAAGAGTCTGTAGGTATAGTTTTTTTGGACATCAGTAAAGCCTTTGATAATATAGGACATAATCATCTTAAGAACACATTGCAAACTGTCAGTGTGCCAAAACAATTATCAAAATTAATATTAAATTTCCAGGAAGGAAACACGACTCAAATTAAAACCTATCAAAATAAAACTAAACCAATTACTATCAATCGAGGAGTTCTACAAGGTTCTCCATTATCACCATCCTTATATAGCATTGTAACTAATCATATTCTTGATGAACTCTCAGAAAAATCAATAACAAGTCAATATGGTTATCTATTACTTCCGGATCAATCTCGTCTAACAATTATGAGCTTTGATGATACAGTGATTATAGGGAAAGATATAGCAGCTGCCAGTGAACTGACAAGAATAGTTTTGCAGAGGTTTCAGGAAATAGGCCTTCAAATTAATGTTTCCAAATCAGCAGTAATTTCAATCAAGAAATGTAAACTATGTGAAAAAGATCTCCAATTTGATGGACATGTAATTCGTGCCCATAAAATCACTGACACTATTTGTTATTTAGGTGTCAACTTTTCAGATCACATAACTTTTGATTCTAAGCAAATCCTTACTAAATTACGGAATAATATTGAAACTCTCATTGCTTCACCGCTGTTACAGCCTGATCAGAAATTTACAGTTTTAAATTGTTCCATATCTCCAACTCTAATTTACCCGTTTCAAACAGTACCACCAAATCAAATACCAAAAACATTTTTAATGAATTGTGATAAACTTTTGAGAAGTGGAGTTAAAGAAATTTTACATCTTCTGATAGATGTCCCTGATCACATGTTATATACTGAATGTCGGAATAAAGGACTTGGTTTATTTTCTGCAACATGGAAAACAAAATTACAGCATATAAATATTTGCCATACTCTTTACCAAGACAATAATACATATATTACTACTCTCCGAAACCTAAAAGAAGAAAGTTTACAATGTGTGAGATACCTTAACATTGAACCTAGTGACATCAATATTAATACTCAAAAGTCTTCTACCAGAT
The DNA here is from genome assembly GCA_030220185.1 of Diploptera punctata. Classification (NCBI taxonomy): domain Eukaryota; kingdom Metazoa; phylum Arthropoda; class Insecta; order Blattodea; family Blaberidae; genus Diploptera; species Diploptera punctata. The sequence goes on along the minus strand of JASPKZ010010325.1, from coordinate 52,206 downwards.
GCAAGGAAACTCAGGAAACAACTAAGAGACAAAGAAGCAGTTCTCTGGAGTCAACTTCCTCATAAAGAGAAAGGCGTTAATCTCTACAGTGAATATACATCAGCAAATCAATGGATTCATGATCATCAGGGATTGTCTTGTTCCGAATGGAGAGAAGCAATTAAAATGCAAGCCAACGTATCGACGGTGAGTTCTTTGCTGGGCAAGTCTAGGGACGATACCCTCTGTAGATGTTATCGCAGCGAGCACGAAACCCTTGCACACGTCCTTGGGGCTTGTCTATTTGGAGAATTACTGAGAAACATTCGGCACCACACTATTCGAAACATGATGGCAGAAGCCTTGCGAGATTATGGATACACAGTTTATGGGGAAGTTCATGAATAGACGAATAGATATTTATTGCATTTAGACCATCTTCTAAAATAGGTATGATATTAGATCCCACAGTCGTTTTGAGACTCCTAGTGGCCAACCTGAGGAAGTTGACTCTGAAAAGAGTAATATATGAGCCAACAATTGACTATTACAAAGATAAATACTAATTAGATAGTATAACTGTCACAGATTGATGATCAGTGCAAGAGGTACTATACCAGGATTCTTAGCTAAATTTTGGAATTTCTTAGATTTGAACAGAGTGTATCTTTCTAAAATTGCCATCGCCGCCATTAGAAGATCAATTTCAATTTTAAGAAACCATCTTTACAAAATATCTACTTTATAGTATGTATACTTCAATTACAATTTGAAAAATTTTTAATGTATTTCATCAATTTCGAAAATTAACTGTCTGTATCACTTTGTTCTTGAGGCAATCCTCTAATGAGGAAAGTTGTATATAATAAAATATAACTAAAATAATAAAACATATAGGACATGCTGCCCCTGCTAATTCATCATTAGGGCCAGGAAGTTCATGTATCATGACCTAAAAACCTACTAAATAAAATTTCAGGGTTGACTTTAAATTTTATTTGAAGAAAAAAATATATACCTGAATTGGGATTTGAAATCAATTATCGATGAGAAGTGATAAATTTAATATTTAAGAAGACTTTAAATATTTATGACAATAATATGCACTAATAAAATTCTATGTATAATGATTTATCACATATAAATAAGTAATAAACAATAATAAATTATATTTGAAGAGAAACATTTTCGCCTAGACCGAGACTCGAACCCGGGACCTTTGGCTTGCCGGGCCAAACGCTCTACCAACTGAGCTACCGAGGCGAGTTACGATATAGACGCAATTTTTTTTCTCTTATATACGTTGTAATTCCCTATCGCCAAATGCTTTTGAAACCATTGTTTCTATCTTTGCAAATGGCGGCTTCTTAGTTAAGAAGACATTTATTGGGAATTTAACATTACTTTATAAAGCTAGTAAGGCTTGTAATGATGTTTTTATTATTGATCTAACATTTCTCACTGAAAGATAAATTATATTTGAAGAGAAAAATTTTCGCCTAGACCGAGACTCGAACCCGGGACCTTTGGCTTGCCGGGCCAAACGCTCTACCAAGTGAGCTACCGAGGCGAGTTACGATATAGACACAATTTTTTTTTCTCTTATATACGTTGTAATTCCCTATCGCCAAATGCTTTTGAAACCATTGTATCTATCTTTGCAAATGGCGGCTTCTTAGTTAAGAAGACATTTATTGGGAATTTAACATTACTTTATAAAGCTAGTAAGGCTTATAATGATGTTTTTATTATTGATTTAACATTTCTCACTGAAAGATAAATTATATTTCGGTCTAGGCGAAAATTTTTCTCTTCAAATATAATTTATCTTTCAGTGAGAAATGTTAAATCAATAATAAAAACATCATTAGAAGCCTTACTAGCTTTATAAAGTAATGTTAAATTCCCAATAAATGTCTTCTTAACTAAGAAGCCGCCATTTACAAAGATAGAAACAATGGTTTCAAAAGCATTTGGCGATAGGGAATTACAACGTATATAAGAGAAAAAAAAATTGCGTCTATATCGTAACTCGCCTCGGTAGCTCAGTTGGTAGAGCTTTTGGCCAGGCAAACCAAAGGTCCCGGGTTCGAGTCTCGGTCTAGGCGAAAATTTTTCTCTTCAAATATAATTTATCTTTAAGTGAGAAATGTTAAATCAATAATAAAAACATCAATAAACAATAATACTTAATATCTGTGGTCTCAAAAAAATTAATTGTTATATATAAAAATCCAACATTTCAAGAATACACTTGGAAGCCCCAGAGGACAAGACACTACTGTTCATTTTTGTTATTCTTTTATTTTATGATCTTTAGCATTACAATTCAAATCTGGAACTGAAAGGACTGACCAATTTGACTCAGATTTTTTTTTTTTTTCAGGATAGAGGTTTTTATATATTCCATAAATGCACAATATTGTTTATTATTATTATTATCACTACTATCACCACAATTTCAAAGTTGTGTCAACCAGCTTAAAACCTAGCAAAGAAAACCAGTTGTATTTTTAACCAAGAATATGCACTATTTTATGAAATACTAATAAATCCACATTTATATAACACTGAAGTGCACAGAAAACTTGAGAGATGATCACAATACACTTAACTCATGTTTGTCATTTTTTGACTAAACAACTTTTGCTCTGTGACAACAAACATACCATCGTACGAACTCAGATGATAGCATTTTGTCTGTGGGATGGGTATGTTTTACCTAGTAGTGCCCTTGGTGCCTTCTGTATGTAACTGACTAACAAACTGTATGAAGTATAAAACACTTATATTCAATGCCGCAATCCACTAGGTCCTGGTAGACTAGTGATTACTACGCTCATCTCCAGTTCTGGATTTTTCTAAGTATAAAAACTTGAGGATTGCTCCTTTCAGAATGCAATTTAAGACATAGGTCCCATGTTGAAGTTTCCAACATAGAAAAAAATTCAAGCCTGAAATAAGAGATCTCTACACAAAATTTGTCAGACTTTTTGTGCTTAGATTTGAATTGTGCCTTTAATGACCACAGCTGTTAAGTGCAACATAAATCAAACTATTAACTAACCATTTTTGTTTAACCTATACATCAATGATATAATAAAAAAATGGAACGAAGAAACAAATAAAGGAATAAAATTAGATATAACACACTACTTGAAAACATTATTATATGCTGATGACCAGGTAATAATAGCAAATATGGAAGATGAGCTTCAAAGGAATATTTTTAAATTTCATAATATATGTGAACAATATAATCTCAAAATATCCAAAGAAAAAACTAAGGTAATGGCATTCCAAGGGAAAAATCAAATCAGATCCAAAATAGTAATAGGAAACAAAATCATAGAACAGGTGAACCATCTCAATTATCTAGATGTGACATTTAATTTAATTATGATAATGATATAACTAATAAAATAGCAAAATTCCAGGGAATATGTGGTACGATAAAATGATCACTAAATAATAAAACAACAAGAGAGACCCAATTGAAATTTTATAAAACATTGGCAGTACCGGTACTGCTCTATGGATGATCCAGCCTGGATACATAAGAAAACAAGATCTAAGTAGGATAACGTCGGCATAAATGAAAATTTTTGAGATCTGTTAAAGGGTGCACTAAGGAAGACAGAATCAAGAACACAGAAATAAGACAGGAACTTGAAATATTTGCAATAACTGATAAAATAGATTACATATAGACAAAAATGGACGCAACACATAAACATCCTGAATGAAGATCTATATCCAAAACAAATAAAATACAAGCCTAAGGCCACCCGAGATGTGGGCAGACCTAGAAAGAGATGGTGCTGAATATCTGGAACGGGTCAACAGACCTAATCCATAAATGCAGTATGAAAATGATGATGATGATGACGAACTAACCAACTAAGCAACTAATACTTCTCCGACTTGAAATTCGTTGCTATGTTATCTTCTATTGGTTTTTTTTTTTGTATAAATAAGGATATTTGGTGGAGAAGACATTTGTTTTACCATGTTACTTGGAAATTACAGTTAACAAGTTATATAGGCAGGAAATACCACTATGATGGTTTATTTTAATTTGAAGTTGAGTTGTTTTAGACGCCCCTCCGTACTTCTTAACTCTTAAATTACATTTAAACAGACTTTCTGTTGGAAGAAGTTGTGATAGAGGATGTACGTGTAAAAAATAAATGTTGGTTCATTAATCTTTGAAAACAGAAATAAATACTATGATAGGCATTGAATTTAAAGAAAATGCGTGTTTGTATTAATAATTGTGAATCTTGTTTTTTCATGTTAAACATATGCAAGACTACAATTTTCTTTTAACAGTTTGACTTCCCGACTATAACATTATTGCCATAAAAATCCAGCGCCACCAGAGTAACTTTAGAAAAGGCATATAAAAATTAGGAGCCTTAATGTTTACCGAACAACTTCGTTAAGATCCCTCTAGAAATATTTTCTCTTTCTTCTCCCATCTATCCATAAATCATTCCTACTTGTATCAGGATAGACATGGTATTTTAACTTAATGATGCTCAAAATTAAAATATACGATTATGGAATATTCACCTGAAAGGTCCATCTCCTCAATTTAATTACTTATTTAACTGTAGTGCTTTCGGAACTTGTCGCCATCATCAGCAGGATTCAAAAGAGTTTATGATACCTGCCGAGTGATGGAATAAGTCCCGAAAGCTCGACAGTTAAATAAGTAATTAAGTTGAAGAGGGACGACCCTATGTCAGGTGAAGGTATTCCATAGATTTGTATATTTTAATTTTGAATGAGCCGTCCAACGGAACACATCATGAATCGTATAAAAATTAATGATGCTCTTTCTCATCTAGGTCATTATCATTGCACTTTTGAATCTGAGCAATTAAAAGAAGTAGACAGAGTCCATCATGATGTGTTTCAATAATCTATGATGTCGTTACTTTCCTATAAAGAAAACTAAAATCCACAATGCATGATATTTATGCCTTGAAAAAATTCCAGTGACAGGATTGACAGTTTTATTTTGAGTTTTTTAACTAAGGTCCCCCATAGGAACAAATACTTTAAAGTTTTAGAAATTAATTTAGATTTATTTTATCAAAATAAATATGTATTTGGAAGATTCAGGTTTTAATTACAAACTCCTCTTTCAAATATGCTCTGAAGCTGGGAGATAAGCAGATAAGCATCACCAATGCAAAGTAATTCTTGGAGAAAACAGTCAAATTCTGATATTATAAAGAATGTGGAATTAATCCTGCTTGAAATGGATGAACCAGTTTGAATTAATGTATGATGAGGGACCGTTTAAAACATTGACAAGAAACTGGTGTGACCTTATTAAGTCCAGTCCTGAATGATAAGGTGTTTTCAATTTTAATATTTTTACAGAAAGGGAATTTGAGTATACATCTCTAGGGTTACTAACCAACCAGTGTGATTATATCTGGAGGATGTCTGCCACCTGATGGATACTCGTAAGTATTTAATGTTAAATATCGAGTGATTAAACATTCAGAGTGAATCCAAAAAAAACAAGAGTCGAGTGATTCACAATGATTTCAGTTGAAAGATGCCAGGGCCCAGGTGCATGCTTTGTATAATTTGGTATTCCTTTAATGTAATCTTCTGGCATATGTAAACACTTTCTTTGGAATATTCAAGGAGTCAATTGCATTACTCCAATAAATCTCTCTTTTCCACAAAGAGAGCCAATTTTTTTTTACATAACTTTCACATTAGACATATCTGTAATCATTTACTGTAAATCTGCTACGTTTCATAACATTGTTTGAAATATGCATTTACTTCTACACCTCTTTTTTGTTTTTTGTCTAATGCCACCAGGTTGTCTTTTATGGAAATTTCTAGGGCTTTCTTTCTCGGCCTGGCATTGGCGGAAATTGTAATCCCATTTCTGAGGTTGGGGCATCTGGATAGGTGAAGTTATGTTACCCTGATGATATGATGGGTGATAAATGATAATGAAGCGCCAGGAGAGTTTGCGACCCTAAATTCCAGACCAATGGGCAAGGCCACAGGAATAATTTACCTTTAGAACCCAACTTTCCCCACTGAACACATTTTACTATCTACCAAATATTCCTGCATGAATGACCACTGATGCATAGAAATCAGATTCATTCTCTTTTACTTTAGCTTCCATCACTCAAAACTGGAATTATTAGTAAGCTGGTGAATAATAAATGGTTTGCAATTATTTTTTATAAAAGGATTTTTTTACTGCATTTTATGTCAAATTTGCCATTTTATCACAATTTAAACAATTTGAAAACTGCAATATCATACATATGGAATCAGAGATCCAGGAATTAAAACTTCCCAGATTTGGAGCATTAATTTTTCTATCTTAAATAAAACTCTAACCCCAGTTGGTGAACATGTTAATTGACATAAAACATACAAAAAATATAGAAGCTTTAACAGCCTCAAAAAGTAATGTTATAAATTCCTCAATAAAGATAACTTCTGGAATAGAAGACGTCAGTTGGCATGTTGGTAGTGACATCTATCCGCTAACGACCGGACGAACAAGAATTATATAAGTGAAACAGTCCATGTTTTGTTACTTTATCGTGTCTCTCCTCGAATGGTGTCATAATACGGATGTACATAATCAGAGATCCAGGGTTCAAGTCCCAGTTCGAACATTAACTTTTCTTTCTTAAATAATGCCAATATAAGGGTGAGTCATGCATATCTAACTCCTATTATTTAAAATAAACCTCATAGTGTCACTTCCTTTAAATGTTGAATATTAAATACATAAGTGAGTTATGATTTTTATAGCATTTGGACACATTTTGCATTTATTGCAAATTGCAAAAAAACTACTATCTCTAGTTATTGGAATACAAGACAATTAATGTGTAAATATTTTTATTAATTTGCTTGCCATTTGCAAAATAAATAAACATAAAACATAAGTTGTATCCTAGTCAGAGACCAACACTAGCATACAAATGTGCCATAAAATCATAAATTTTTATATAAAATAATTATATATAATTTATATAAATGTGTATATATATAATTTACAATTTTTCTCTTCAAATATGATTTATCCATCATTGAGATGTATGAAATGAATAATAAAAAAACATCGAAAGAAGCCATACTGGCTTTACAATGTAATGTAAAATTCCCAGATAAATGTCTTCTTATTAACAAGCCACCATTTGCAAGATAGAAGCAAAGGTTTCATAGCATTTGGTGCATGGGAATTAACAACACATATAAGAGAAAGATTTGCATTTAGATTGGAACTTGCTCAGGTAGCTCAATCAGTAGAGTATAGGCCTAGAAAGCCAAAGGTCCTGGGTTCAAGCCCCAGTCTGAGCGTATATTTTTTCTCTTCAAATATGATTTATCATAAATTCAATTTTATTTACGATTTTATTATTGATTTCACACTTCTCACTGAACGAGAAGTGTTAAATCAATAATAAATTCGTCAATAGAAGCCCTACTGGCTTTATAAAGTAGTGTTAAATTCCCAATAAATGTCTTCTTAACAAAGAAGCCGCCATTTGCAAAGATAGAAGCTACGGTTTCAAGCATTTGGCATGATGGAATTACAATGTATATAAGAGAAAAATTTGCGTCTAGACCGCAACTCGCCTCGGTAGCTCAGTTGGTAGAGCACTTGGCCCGGAAAGCCAAGGGTCCTGGGTTTGAGTCTCGGTCTAGGCGAAAATTTTTCTCTTCAAATCAATTTTATTTATTTATTATATTTCTACTTAATAAGATTGTATTAAGGTGACTAATTATAATTGTTAATATTATTTATTTTCACAGCTGCTTATTATGTACAAACAACACAAGATTCTCCAGATGAACAAGAACTTGCTACGATAAGATCTGGACTGAAAGAACTTGATTTAGATTTGGATACCTTTACAAAAAATTGTGACAATCCTAATGAATATGACAAATAGAGGCAGCATTTTGAATCAAGTTATAACAATGTATTTTAATACACACAGAATAAATAATACAGGGTTATTCAGAATTTCTATCTTTGGTGCAGGGTTTGGCAAAAAGGCATAACAATTTATTAATGATCAGGAGAATCATCAAAGTTGGTTCAAACCAGATATTAACTGACCAAATGTGGTGAATTATTATTTGCTTTTTTGGATTTACTACTGAGTGGTCTACAATATTCTCTACAAAATACAGCACTCAGCAGCAAGTGGGTCACAAATCATCACTTATCATTATTGGTGAACAGGGTTTGCTACAGTTGCATGCAACAGTCAATCTTGAAGGCTGAGAAAGAGAGAGAAAGACTGATTGTAGCATGTGACTATAGCAGATCCTATTTACTGGGAATGACAAACACTGATGCTGGGACTGTTTGCCGTCAAATGCCCTAGAGAATGTGATAAGACTGCTCCGTAGTTACTATTTAAATATTGGTATAAATTAAAATTTCACATTGTTTTGTGTACTGCAATAATAAACAGTGAATACAGATACAGAGTAAACTCAATTGTATTATATGTATGTCACTAACTTTTGAAGATTATACGAGTATTAAATACAAATAAACAAATTTTGGATTATTAGTAGAGCCCAAATCTCCATTCAAATGCATGTTTTATACAAATTGGTTACACTTCTTAAACTTTACAATCTTTCATTTTATGACTAATCAATTAAAAATAAACCCTTTTTTTTTTCTATGTATGGTTGAATGTTTTGACCTTTTGAAAGTAAATCCATGCTTGTTTGAAGATTTTATACTTAATATAAGATATTTATACTATTATTTGGAACAGAAGTGGTCATTTTAGGTGCATATGCACCTACAAATGATAAATCCAGTGCTGAGAAAGATAAATTTTGGGATGTGATAAGAGATACTATAGAAGTAATCCCCAAAAGAAAGGAAATTATAATGATAAGGATATGAATACAAGAGTAGGATCAGAAAAGAAGAATGGTGTAATTGGACCATATGGAGAGGAAATGAGAAATGAAAATCAATTAATCAGTATTGGTAAACAATTTCAATTAAAGATACTAAATTTAAAGATGAAAGATTCACCCGAATGGGTATTATTCTCTGCTATAATTGGAGATCAATTTTGTTCTTTCACGGCATGGGTATTATTCTCTGCTATAATTGGAGATCAATTTTGTTCTTTCACGACATTCAGTGATAAGATATTGGTTGCATCTCTGCCCGCACAATTCACACACACATTCATCGTTCGGGGTATGGAATGTCTTGTTCTTACATATTTTTGTGGTGGAAGCCATGTATGGCTAGTCTTGTAATGGTGTGCCTCTGCTCCTGATTCTCTTTGGTCCAGTTGCGGTCAATCATTGCAGTCATCCCATAGAAGTCGATGTCTATCTCCGCTCTTTTCATTCTTCTCCGTTCTAGTAGTTTGTTGCTGGCTCCAGTAGATGGTAGGCTGATTCTCAGATCTTCTATGTAAAAAGTTTCCTTGGCCATCTCATATGCTAGCCTTGATGGTGCATATTTTTCCACTCTGAGGGCACATTTTAGGAACCGTGCCTTCACTTTCTCAATGCGTTCTAAGTCACTGATTGTCAATTTTTCCCATATTAATTCGAGTCCATTCATGATTATTAGGGATATTGTCATGTCAAAAAGTCTAGTGGCAGTCTTTAGTGATAAGGATGCAATATTCTTTATTCTATATATCGCTGGTAATGCCTAGATATCTGAATGTGTTGACTGTTGTTATGGGTTTGTTGTGTAGCATCTAAAAAAAAATGGTACATATCTACACAAAGATATACATAAATATACCAGAATGAACAGTACAAGACAATAGAGATCTATAATTGACTATATCATAACAAAACATAATTGTTCAATTCAATTTCAAGATGTAAGAGTGTATCTAGGAGTTGAATTTGGCTCAGATAATTTTTTAGTAAAAGGCACTACTTACACATGAAAGCAGAATAACGGCTTGTAAAATGAGATTCATGTGCAGAACAGTGGGTTGCACCAGATAGGATCGGAAAAGGAAGACCAATATCTTAAAAGAATTGAAGACCACTCCAATCTTGGAATATATTAAACAGTACCAACTAAATTGGAAACACCATATTGAAAGAATGAGTTCAAATCAGATCCCCAAAGCTGTTTATAATTATATACCAAGAGGACGAAGATCTCTGGGCCGTCCTATGAAATGCTGGAGGGAAAATTTTCTATAGGATCGTAACAGGCCTTGGCCTAATACTTGGAAGGAAGAAGAAGAAGAAGAAGAAGCACTACTTACTGGCCTTGGAAAGAGGAAACGCCAAGAAAAATATTAATAATTCTGAGGAAATAAGGAGGGAGTTCAAAATAACAAGTTTAAAATATATCTGTTAAAAGATGAAAGCATTAGAATGTTTTATGAATGAAGAATGAATTGAGAATTAAATGATCTTCATTGGATGGAAATACTGATGAAATATACAAGTACATTGTAAAGAGTATTAAAAAAGTGGCCTTTGAGACTCTAGGGACAGAAGGGGAAAAAGTAATATAAATGAATGGATAACACCAGACATCTTACAGAAAATATATGACAAAAAGAAAGCTTGTGAAAAATGGATCAGTTCAAACACGGAAGAAAACAAAACAAAACAAAAAAATATATATATATAAAGAAAAGAAGCATATAGTAATGAAAGAAATAAGAAAAGCTAAAAATGACCATTGGGACAGAATATGTGCAGAAATAAACTGTCAAATAGGATTTAAACAATCAACAGCAGCCTGGGCAACTTTAAAGAAATTGAGAACAAACGTGTCACGTCGAACAAACATGGAACTAATTTCACTAAAAGAATGGGAACAATATTACAAAAAATTATTAAATGAGGAACGGCCGGGATACATGGAAGAAGGCAAATTTATTCATGAGAATATAGATTGGGAAATATCTAAGGATGAAGGGGCAGCATGTATCGACGAAGGAAAAAAATGGGAAAGCCAATGGACCTGATGGAATTAATCTAGAATTATCAAAATATGGAGGGCAAAAAGTGATAAAATTGCTTATGACATTATATACAAATATTCTTACAAGAGGAACAATACCCTCAGAAATGAAATTGGGATTTATAAGCTTGATATATTTTAGTTTTAGATTTATTTATTTAGCCTGGTGGAGATAAGGCCATGTGGCCTTCTCTTCCACTCACCAGGACAAACATATATTACATCAGAATATAACAATCTTAATTAACTCTAATATTAAATACTAAATAAAAATTTGATCAAAAAGATAATATCTATTATATTACAATCTATAATGCAACCAGTTAATGTTAGTTAAAATTAAGACTAAAACTAATAATAAAATTTATACAAGCAAGACATATTAAATTGTCCCTGTCTAATGTATATAAAAAAACAAAGAAAAATAATGAGATATAGAAAACTAATTTTACGTTTGTACAATATTTAAAACAAAACAAAAGTAAATATTTGTTAATCTTAATATTATTTTCATAGATAATTAAATTTATTAACTGTTAAAAGAATACTATAAGTGAGGTGTATAAGTTAGTTTGCTATTAAATAATTCTTTAATTTGTTTTTGAAGGATGTTATAGTTTGACAGTCTCTGACATAGGTGGGAAGGGAATTCCAGGTTTTGGCAAGTGAGACCGTGAAAGATAATGAATAATATGCACAGTGTGATGAGGAGGGATATAAAGGACAATATGCTGATGGGATCGAGTGTCAAGAGTATGTGTGTCGGATAGTCTGATGAAGCGGCGTGATAAATAATTAGGCGATGATGTGTGAAGTATTTTATGGAGAAGGGATAGGGAATGGACAGTTCTACGATCTCTTAGATGAAGCCACGATAATTGTTCCAGGGACGATGTAACATGGTCAAGTTTGCGAATACCACAAATAAAACATGCGCAAGAATTATGAACACGTTGAAGTCTTTGAGTGAAAATAATATTTAAGTCTGTAAAAAGAATGTCACAATAATCAAAATGGGGCATTGCAAATGTTTCTACTAACATTTTCCTAAGAGCGAATGGCAGACAATTTCTTATGCGATTTAATGAATGTATTAGTGAGAAGACTGTTTTGCATGTATGGTTTATTTGTGTATTCCAATTTAAGTTGTTGTCAATAAATACTCCTAGAATTTTTACTGTCTCACTATAAGGGATCTGAACTCCATTTAGTGACACATATAAGAAGGGAGAGAGAAGAAACTGCAATAATTATAGAGGGATATGTGTGAATAAGTCAATTATGAAAATATTCACCCACATTATAAAACATAGATTAGACAGAGAATACAAAGATATGGAAGAACAAAGTGGGTTCACTGCAGGCAAATCATGCACTGATAATATATTCATACTGAGACAGGTGTTAGAGAAATGCTGAGAGAAATCACAACCAGTAGATTTGATCTTTATTGATTTGTTAAAGGCGTATGATAGTGTACCCAGAATCTTCTTCTGAAAAGCCCTAGAAGAGGCAAAACAATTAGTATTAGAAGATCATTATACTCAGAGAACAAATGCCAAATTAAGATGGGACACAGACTTTCAGAAAAATTCCAAACATCAAAAGGTCTACTGCAAGGATGTTTCTTATCACCAACATTGTTCAAAATATATATTAGTATATGTACAAAGAATGACACTGCAAATATATGGGAATTCAAAGAGAAGATAATTATTACCTCCACCATTTATTATTCGCAGATGATAGGTGGTGATTTCTCAGGATCCAGATTGTGCATCTTTCATGTTAAGGAAGTTAGAGATAGAATACAAAAAAATTGGGGATTACAGATAAATTATAATAAAACAGAATATCTTTCTTTTAGGTAAAATTTGATCACTCACCTCATATTATTTTTCTTACTTTAAAATAAGAAGAATAATATGAGATGAGTGATCAAATTTTACCTAAATGAATATTCCTCATAGTGTGAATTCCTAAAATAAGTAAGAATATCTTTCATTGGACACAACAGATGAGCTAAAGCGTAATTCAGGAAGAATATGTAATATTAAAATTTTTAAATATTTAGGATCTACTTTAGATAAAAATGAGAATTCAACTACAGATATTGAAAGAAGAATAACTGAAGGACGAAAAATCATTGGTATGTTGAACTCGGTGTTTTGGAATAGAAATATAATATACAGAACAAAGAAAACTATATTTCAAGTTCTGTTACAAAGAATTTTATTATATGAGTCCGAAAACTGGACAGTAAGTAGAAAACAAACCAGTAGAAATGAATTTTTGGAGGTGATCGACAAGAATTTCAAGAAGGGATAAGGTCAGAAACAGCACAATAAGGGAAATTATACAAGTTAAAAAAACATATTAGAAAAAGTATGGTCGAAGAAAAATGTTTGAAATGGTATGGACACCTCAGAAGAATGGAAGAAGATAGAATACCAAAAAAAGATCCTTAATTGGAAAGCTAATGGAAGAAGTGGAAGAGGCAGACCTAGAGAATGTTGGATATATGGAGTGAGGAGAAGTATGGAAGCTAAAGATTTGAGGGAAAAAGATGCTCTAGACAGGAACCTCTGGCTACAAATCACTTGGGTTGAAGGAGAAACACTGTATTGTGGAATATTCCTAATAAAAAAATATTTATACTGCCTATTATGCCATATTTTCTGGCTTTAGTGCATATATTATATTAGTGTGCTTCATGTTATTGCTGCTTTGTGGAAATTGGTATTTCCAAGTATTGAGAGAAGTATAAATTTAAGTTAGCACTTTTCAGGCATTCTAACCGGTACTATAAACATACTTCGGAATTTTCACCCTCATTTCTTGTTAAAACTGAAATTCTTAATACTCCAATTTGAATTTATGATGAACCTGGTGACAAATATTGAAAGAAAGAGCAGATCTAGAATTGTGATTTTTTAATTCAATTAAGTGAATATTTATGTTTGTGTGATCTTGTCAAGTGATGTGCCATGCAATTTGAACATACCTTATTCCAAATATTAAATAACTGCCTGTTATATCTTGTGACATAGAAAGATCATACTCCATATTTAAAAATGTGCAGACAGATAAATCCCATACTCTGATTGGTGACAATTTGGAAAATTTAACTGTTGTGCATTGTTACAGAAAATAATGTAATGTAAAATAAAAGGTAAAGTGATCTCACTACAACCTTCAGGAGACCCTAGGGGTAGTAGGAGGTTAAGGCTCATGCCTTATTTAGATAATCAAATTGAAAGAATTGAGGAGAAGGAATTAAAGTGGTTAGGACATGTCTTAAGAATGGAAGCTGAGCGATGGCCAAAGCAACTATATGAATGGCATCCGAACAGAAAGAAGAAAAGAGGGAGACTAAGGTTAACATGGAAGGAAAACATGAAGACAGTAATGCAAGCTAGAGGGCTAAGCATTGAAGATTCCCAAGACCGTAGGCTTTGGAGGTTTGGCATGGGAAGACGGCAGCAGCTGTAAAAAACCCGAAGATAGATAGATAGAACGAGATATCAGCCAGATTATCATACTTGCGATACGGCCACCTTTACTCCCAAAACAAGCATCTAGTATTCATTTACTTTAGAGGTTGAGTGCACCCAAGGTCATGATGCTGCAAGCAGGTATAGGGAAGTTTTATAAATCCTGACGCTAATGGGACCCAAACCTCCAACCTTCTGGCTTCTGATGTATTGCCTTAACCAACTAAACTATGACATGCTCCAAAAACTATGAAAAAACTTTCATCCAGGAAATTGTTTCGACCAAGGATCAAACCCTGGCCTGCTGCATACAAGGCAACAATGCTACCCAGAGACCAGAGTGGTGAACTGTAATTTTAAAAAAAACTCAATTTTGAAAATGCATATTTTTACTGTTTTTCTTTTTCAGTTTGCATGTTTGATCATATAATAGTGCATGATATCATGTTCTAAGATTTGATTGTAGGGCCTACATGAAAATCCAGGGTTTAATAATTAATTTTAAGTAATCATGTCAATAATAAGAGTTTTGGAGTTTTAGCAGTCAAAATTAATTTTAACCAGGGTGATTAAAACAGGAAAAGACCATGTTTAAAACCACCCACTGAAAAAACTTCCCAAACCTACGTATATAACACAAAATATATATCAGATGCTCATGTCTGGAAATCTACTGTTTTTGTATTAAAATACGATAAAATTTAATTTCCCATTTCACCTACATCACTGATTTCAGATTTGAGCTGTATAACACAGCAAACCCAATTAGTAAATCCACTGCCTCAGTGAGAGCGCACTATCCAAACTTTCATGTCTTTGTCTAAGTGTCATACAGATCTTATGGTTCATTCGACCACAAAAATACAACTAATTAGATAAATTTATAATTACATTATTACTACACAATCCAACATAATGAAACCTTTTTCTCACAATATTTCATTTTCTACAAGATTGAAACGATATGAAACATCCTGTATGTAAATGTATGCTTAATTATACTATTTTATTTAATAATAATGTTTTTTATCTTAATCGAAAATTTCCCTAAAAAAAAGGAAGTTACCATCAATTTCTAGAAATATGATTTTAAATATTAAAATTATAAAATAGACATACAAACCAAAGCTTCCAACATTAGACAACAATCATTAATAATGGAAATTAGGAAATATCATTAAAAAAAAGACAGGAGCATAACATTGGTCAACATGATTTTTGTCTCATGAGTACCAATAGTTGTACTTAATACAGTTTTTATCGTGTTTTCAAATATGTATTCAGAATTTCTCCATCACCCACATTTTTTTTTATTTCAATTTCATTTAATGGATTTAAATAATTATTTTTTAATAAACGTTTTTTCGTCCATTTGTCCATTGTAAAATAAAACCAAATGAGCTAACTCAGGAGATTTCAACTATGGAAAAGAGATATTAAGGCAAATAGAATCCTAATATGCTGACCGATTATTGTTGACCGTCAAGAGGGATGCTCCACAGGCAAAATATAGCAGAAAATTGTCATTTCTTACCTTTCTAGGTGAGTCCAAATGTTCGAATATTGTGTAGTTACGAATGTAGAAAATATTAAAGTGTTTGAAATTATAAATTCCTGTCTCTCGGAAATCTTGCATGATGAAGAAAAACCGATATCATATTTGAATTCAGGAGAAAAAATACTATCAGAATCACATATTTTTCTTTCTGAGACAAAAAAAAGTTTCTTTTTTGTTGCTCAGTGTAATCAAAGAAAGGAAATTAAATTTCTCAGGACAGCAGAATATACTCTTTTAGATTAAAAAAAAAAAAAAAAAAAATTTAGAACAATTAGAAGTAGAATCAGTAAAAGAAAAATGCAACAGATATAAATTAAATTTGAAGAGAAAATTTTTTTTCACCCAGACCGCGACTCAAACCTGGGACCTTTGGTTTTCCGTACCAATAGATATAAATTAAACTGGCTAGACCATGTAAAAAGAATGAATAATTCAAGAATCCAAAAATGGTGATGCAATATAAACCCAAAGGACATCGAAGACCAGGAAAACCTCTTAAAAGACTGCTAGATGGGACCAAAACAGGTCTACAAAGGCCTAATTTGTGACGGATGATGATAATGTGATGATAAAAGTCTTCAAAAGAATATCACCTTCCAATGGATACTAAAGTAGAATATACTATGATGTTCCTTGTTGTAGAAGTCCTAGGTTCGACTTCTACCTTGCCATGGCTTGAAACTCAGGTCAGGGGAACACAGGGAATATAAAAAAAATAGGTTTTCACCTTGAATCAAAAGTCACTTGTAAACTTGGAATAAAATATGTGAATTTTTATTCATGAATATAATTTCCTTTGACGATTAATGAAACTTGTAAAATAACTTTTCATTTTTCAATTAATTGAAAGACTGTTATAAGCGACTATTAAAACCGTCATTTTGAATACTAATAATCATATATAAAATGACCCAAAATTATTTATATTTTAACTGAAATTAACAGCATATAAGCTAAATTGCACTCAGAGTTCTATGAAGCACTTTTTTTTTTTTTTTCAAATTATGACATTTAAATCTGATTGGTCAAAATAACCAGGCTTATGAGTACTATTGGTTGACTCATATCCAAGTTAGCCAATCTCTTTTTTAAATTACAAATGTCAGTTGAAATTTCAAAGATCCATTTAAATTCTTAACTGATTCCATAAATTCTTAAATTCATAAAATTATTCTCAACAATGAAGGAATTATAAATCGTGGTGTGAGACAAGGCTGTCCCCTATCCCCAACACCCTTTGCAATTTATATCAATGAAGTAATATGTTGCTGGAACAAGAAATATAAATTTGGAATAAGAATATCAGAAAATAGAAAAATTGAACACCCTATTGTTTGCAGAGTACAGATAATCTACAGAAAGGTCTGTATGAACTTAACAAAATTACAGAAGAATATGGATAGAAGATATCTACAAAGAAAACAAAAATTATGGCGTTTCAAGGTGTAGATCCTGTCAGAAGTAAAATTGTACTGGACAATAAAATTTTGGAGCAGGTGAATAATTTTACATATCTAGGATGCAATATCTCATATGAAGAAGAAAAGGATGTAAGTGTAAAAATAATCTAAATTTTTAAGAATTTTAGGGTCCAAAAACATTCAAGACTAAAAGTGCATAAAACACAGGCTCTTCCAACTCTTTTGTAAGGTAGCGAAGTATGGACGTTGAAACAAAAGGATATACAGAGACTTAGATCTGCTGAAATGAGATACCTTCGGAGGACTGTAGGATACACACTACTAGATCACAAAAAAAATGAAGAAATCTTAGAAGAATTACACATGGAACCTTTAGAAAACAAAATTTCTGATCATAAGTCAAGATGGATGCAACATGTTCATCGAATGGAAATTAGCTAATAAATTCCTGAATTTTACTGCCATCTATTTTGTCTGTTTTAATTAATTTACTGAGGTTGAGGTTAGATGAAAATGGGAACAATGACCTCTGAAACTCTGAAACTTGTTCAGATGAGGAAATTTGATATTGTCTGAGATCCATTATTTTCAATTCACTTTCTTGAATTATTATATTGAGGGATAGAGGTATGCACTTTTTTACGATTTTTATTTAAAATTATCGGTAAGTTTATAAAAATCTGTGTAATTCTATCACTTGCCATGAAGATCAATAAAGATAAATAATAATAATTATATATTATAATAATAATATATATTAATGTGTCACCAATACTGGACTATATCTCCAGATATCAGCTAAACTGGAAGGAACATGTCTCAAGAATGGCTAGTTCCAGGATCCCCAAGGCAATAATGAACTACTGTCCAAATGGGAAACGGTCACTTGGTCGACCTATGAAAAGATGGCACGAAAACCGCTTTCTCAGGCCGTAACAGTTCTTCTAGGACTAATACCTGGCAGGATGATGATATATAATAATAATTTATTATTATTATTATTATTATTATTATTATTATTATTATTATAAAACTGGTTTATAAATGTATAAAATATATTTTCCTGTCACAATTATTTTTTTCCAATGTTCATGCTATCTTTCCACTCTTCCTCTCGTTATTCTTTTCCTTCCATTGTCTTTTTTTTTACACTTCTTAAAAGCATGTATGTTGAGGTATCTCCTTTCTGATGGTATCCATTCTAAAACCTTCTTGGCAATTCTTTCATCTTCCATCTGTTTTACATGTCTACACCATTTAAATTATCTACATTTTACATAATAAAGTATGGAATCCTATTTATTTTCTTTGTCTAATTTTTGTATTTATTATTTTTTCTAGCTGAAGTTTGCAAGTAATCCATTTCAAGTGTTAATAAATGTGATCTTATATTCCAATTTACTAGTAAATTCCATGTTCTCTTTCCATACGTTACTAAATTTTGAATTATATATCTACATATAAGAATTTTAATATTTTTAAATAATATTTTTTTCCCATATTATTCCATTTAACATTGTTGTTACTGATCATCCTTTCTTTACTCTTATATTCTTGTCCAGCATTATTATTGATTTTGTACACTAAATATTCATTCAATTCATTGCATACTTTAAGGGAAACTTTTCCATCTTGTATGAGTAAGATTAAATATTTTGTATCATCATCATCCTCTTATCGTGTCCTTCTTTCGGAAGGTCGATTCCAAATATGCCTCCAACCATCTCTATCTTCCCATGCTTTCCTTCTTTTTAGTTCTTCCCAATCGTATCCTCTTTCTTGTAAATTCTTCTTCACTTGGTTAATCCATCTTTCTCATGGTTGTTTTCCTTTATCTTAAGATTAAACAGTCTTTGTGGCGGTCTTTCCTTTTCCATTCTTTTTAAATGTCCAAACCATTTTAGTTTATATTTTTTCTACGTCCTGTTGTTAATTTTTCTACATTTAATATCTCCCTGATTTTGTCATTCCTTATTCTATCTCTCCTTGTTTTATGTACCATTCTGCGTAAGAATTTCATTTCTGTAGCTTGGATTCTGCTCAATTCCTTCTTTGTATATGTCCAAGTCTCAATTGCATATGTTTAGAACTGGTTTAAAATAAGTTTTATACATTGCCACTTTATTCTTGATGGGTGTATGTTTATAAAAAAATATTTTGTAAATTTTATTTTAAAACTGAATTATATTGAATTGTAACATTGATTTATGACTATTCAATTATAACATAACTAAATATTTAAGAGTTCAATGTACCATTAACCCTCTGCATGCCACTGGTAAAATCCTTTGTGTCAGAGATTTAAATCGCATCCGCCGATGTGATCGGCTTTGCAAGTAGTTTAAGTATATTGTCTGGCAGGTAATGGACAGAAACATCAGAGCTGATCTAATCGGCTCATGGCACCTAAAGGGTTAAACAAACAAAACAAGACACATCTGGTTATGTCAATAACATCCGTTTTGATGTACCACAATAGGATGACCTCTTATTATTGTTATTATCACTAGAGATGAGTATGGTACCCACTAGTTCACTAGCACTGACAATGTGTAATCATGCTCCAGATCTAATGATAAATTGGTATTTTTCTTAAAATATACTTATTATCAAATACTTTTTTATCAGTAAGATACAGTTTAAATGGATGGGTTAAAGTTATAGTGGTATAAGTACTTTTCATGAATTATAATTTAATTCAATTCATGCCTCTATGTTAAATATGGATTCAGATTACACCCGTAAAATAACATTAGAGTACAACTTTTTTTCTGAATTTAAGTGCCTATTGCATTATGTTAATTTCTGAAAAACAAATAAATGTGATTTACACCACTGTAACATTAATATAATCAAGTGTGTGATATCCGAAAGGCACTTGAAATAAACTGCAGTAAGTTATTATTACATTATAAATGTGTCATCATAATGAATTAGAGCACTTACATTTATCAATATCAAAATCCTACAATGAACATAAAGTAAATATTAAAAACACTTTTTGTAAAACTGATTGATAGTACTTGTATCTAAAAATATATACCTTTTTTCCTCAATTGATTTGAAGTGGAAAATTTTGGCAATAAAAAAATTAGTATAAATATTAGAATGATTATGTATCTCAATATATCCTTTACAACAACTGAGAACAAGTAAGTTGTATTCTACTACTCTAGTAACTATAGGCAAAATATTTGTTTTTGTTTTATCTCTATATTATCAAATGGTTATTCTCTTTTATTTAATTGCCTCTATATTATCAAATATTATCTCTAAATTAACTGATTGTTATTATTATCCTTTTCTATTTTGAAGTAAATTTTGTTTCTCTTTGCAAGGCCCTATATGAATATGTTTGTTAAAATAAAATATCCAAGATAATGAATTATAATATATATAAAGTATTAGTTTGCTTACTCCTTATATTGGCAAAAGAATTAATTATAAAATAATTATTAATTACAAAATAATGATATATACATTTATATAAAAGGAATATTAAAGTTCCTAAAATTGGAATCATTTCAAACAATGGTTTCAAAATATTATATTCAAACACAGACGAATATTGACATTGAAAGGTAAGAAAAATTGTGTAGAGATAAACTCAAATGTTTTAATAATTTTTTTATAATTAGTAATGTACCGTACGTAAATTATTCTTAAGACCTGATTAAAAAGTCATGTTGTAGAGTCATGTGATTCTTAAGACATGTGATAAAGTCCAAAATAAAATAATGAAATGATATAAAAAGAGGCAATTCCAATCAAAAAGTATTTTGGTGCTATGGACCCGGATCAGGGTTGAACATGTAACTAAATTCACCATATATTCATAACATTCATGGACCATGTTAAAATTAAATATAACATTCTTTGCAATAACGACTTGTCAAAAAATGTAATATTTATCTTTGTAAAAGTACATCATAATTTTAAAGAAATGAAATTTGAATCACGTTCATACTTAGTAATTTTTGGGACTTGTAACTATTTCAAATGGGGAATAGTATCGTTACTTTATATATTGTCAGTCAAGTCAAAGTATTATAAAGTCAAAAACCCTTGCTCTGGAATGTATGTATATATATATATATATATATATATATATATATATATATATATATATATATATCTAACTCTTATATTACAAAAATAATCTCAACAAAAGATCTTACCATTGTAGATACATGCATTATTCAATATTTCAATTGTATTATAACTTGTTTTAATAAAATATATAGATTTCAAAGTTGAAGTTAGAAACTTTCAGGAAGAATAGAAATAATGTTAACATCCTCTGATTCTATTTAAAGATAAAAATTATACACAATCTTTTTTGATAATATAAAAAACAAAAAATTGGATCACATTTACTTACACAGGTAATGAAACAATAAAAGTGGCAAAATGTATCAAGAAATTTGACAAAAACATAAAAATAGCTTACAAAACTAGAAATAAATAAAATAAAATAATACCTGGCTCAACTGCACTTCTATTAGTGCTTGATTTTTCAGTTATATTGTTGTAAACTATAGCTCTTCTTCTGTATTTACTAACATTATTTCATATTTTAAACTTTTTCAAACAATTTTATATCATTATTAGACAATTTTAAAGTATTTATTTAAATATGAATATCACAATATTATGACACTGTTACACAATATTGTGATGCTAACTGCTATTTTCTCCACAGTGTATATTACTTAGTCTATGATTTTTGTATCGCTGTTTTGGGTTATCGCTGGTTGGATCAGCATTAGGGAGTGATAATTAAGTGTACACCCATTTTTAATAAACGTTTGGTAATTTTAATATTATAAATATATTTTTTTAACATAAATTTGGGGATTTATTGCAAATATTGGTCATTTAACACATTGGTGACCGACAGCTGTGCGTTCCACCCATCGCTGCTGGACTGGACATTTCTGTCAGTAGGGTGGACTTTTAAATTTTAAACCGCGCTAGCACAGTGTGACTTTTACATCAATATATTTACAGTCAATAACAATAATGCATAAGTAAATCTTTATTAGTGTTCTCACCAGACGTTCTAGTAGAAATTGAGGGTTTGATAGCATTGGAAACATTTCCCTTTATGTAAAGGCACAGTGCAAAAGAGCATATGTAGCAAGTTTCTTTTCTTGTGTTCTCTGCAAACACGGCAAGGTTTAGAGGGGTATTTTTTTCTTTCCAATCACAATTGGTCTTAATTTATGTTTCTTCATGTTTCAGCCTCCCTGGTGGGTCTTGACGTGGTCTCCTAGAAGTGGTTTCCTTTTCTCTCTGTCTTTCTTCCTCTTCCCTGTCATCTGTTCCTAATTTCACGACTGCCAAACAAGAGGCTGTTTCAAGCAAAAAACTTCTGTTTGACATTTTGCTGTTAGGATTTTGAAATTTATAGACCCTGAAAGCATTCAAGAGTGCACAATTCAGAAGCCACAATACAACTTTCTTGCTCCATTTCACTGTTTTTCTAAGGATGAAGTAATATGATAGGTGCTGGTCAGCCCTGTCTACACCCTTCACATACTTGTTATATTTAAGTATTCAATAGGGCATTTTTACAACTTTACTCCTCCCACTCTCGTGTTGCCTGATGCAATGTGCTAACCATTCTTACGTCTCTGGTATCTTTTGATGTTTGTAGGTAGCAAAAGGTCCCCCTTACTACAAAATACACTTTATCCTGGTTTGGGTTTAATTCTTGCTTCCACAAATGATTTTCGAAGCCCTCTGTTAATCCTTATTGTTTCACAAACTCTTGTCTTTCTTTCGAGCAAATCTTCAGCTATAGCCACACTATTATATAATTATTATATAATAATTATCCTGGTCGAAATGATGCCACAGATATAAATTCGGTTCGAGAACGCAAAATAGAGTTTCTTCTAATTTTTCCACTCTGCAACATATATTTACAGGTTACATACATATCCCGTAATCGCCTAAACTACCGGCACTAAAATTCCATATTTCACCAGCCGTCTGTCTTAAAATTGCAAACAACTCTTTCTGTAAATTTGGAAATTTCATAAAAGAGAAGAGAGGGGTACAAAGACAACTAAAATGTATTTCAAAATGAGAAGAAACAAAATTCCATGCCTCATTCAAAAGCGAAGAGGCAGGGAAGCCATATAAAACATAAAAACGTAAATCTCCGGGAACGGTCATCTAGCGCTGGCCATTTAAACATGGAGATCTCCGTGGCCCATCATGAATGTGTTAAATTTCATAGCGACGGATAATAATCGAGGATGATAATCGATATGTGGGTTTGATTGTGAGTTAACGCTGGCTCTATAAACTCTGGCACATGCGCACTGTTGTACTATAGGACTTTGAAAATATTTCACGCTAGTTTAAGTGCAGTTTTTCCTACTAACTAATAAATAGAAGAAAATAATAACATGAAAATAAAGATGTATATAAACTCAAATGTAACAACTGTGAAACATTTTTATATAGGTAGAACATCAAGAAGTTTTAAAATCAGATTTAATGAACATTTCTCAGACTTAAAAGAGAAAGAAAATCAAATTTTGCTGAACACATTTCAGAAACTGGCCATCAATTTAACAATATAGATAAAACATTGTCAATAATCCTCAAAGAGAATGATAGACAAAAAATCAATATCCTGGAAGAAATTGAAATTATCAAGGAAGCAGAAAATAACAATTTTATAAATGAGAACACACCCACCAACCAAAGCCCTCTGTATAAAATATTCAAATAATTTAAAAGAGTTCCATAAGAATTCCTGAGGATGAAGCATGTCTTCGAAAAGCTTTGAATTTTAATAGTGTGACAATATTTATAATAAAAGTTATTATAGTTGAGGACGACTTATTTATAAGGTAAAGTAAAGTAAGTAAAGTGATCCCACAACAGGCCCGGAGGCCCTTGGGGTAGCAGGAGGTTAAGGCTTCCACTTTTTTCTAGACAATCGGCACTTTATGCCAGCCGGGTTGTCAGCCCTGCGTGACGGCCGCCTTTACCCCCAGAACAAGCGTCTGGTACTCATTTCCGTTAGAGGCTGAGTCGACCCCAGGGCCATAGTGCCGCCAGAGAGTTTGGGTCAGTTTAAAAATCCTGACCCCAACGGGACTTGAACCCTCGACCCTCCGGCTTGTAGCTCAGTGCCTTAACCACTACGCTACGGCGTACTGATACAAAAAACAATTTTATAATTGAAATAATTTTAACCTCAACGGTGTTCAAACATGATTATTAGTAGTAGTATTATTAAGTGATATAGAGAAAATACACCAATAAACCAACACATAATCTACTAAAAACACTATGAAACTGAGGCTGGAAGTAAATACCATTAAAATTAAATAAATTACATGAAGATATATATTATTGAATGGAAATGGACACTTAACAATAAATAAGAAAAATTTTGAAGAAGTGGCAGAATTCAAATTCATATGAACAATAATTACAGACAGGAATGAGGTGCAGAAAGAAATTAAGTAAGCTACAGTATCTGGTTATTTACAAAGTAGGTACAGTTCAAAATTATATCTCATTTTCCAACCATTTCTATCCTAAACTGGGTCATATATTTTACATAATATCCTTCTTTAAAAGTTATGAGTTTCATTACATTTAAATGTAACAATGGTTTTACAACCAAACATCAATATTGGTCAGTGATATATCACAGTAATCAAAACAATATACCGTAATCTAAATTAATTGATCATTGATACCATATGTTTTAAAGAAAATGTTCTCTTATCTACAGAATTTTGTTACAATTTCAACAAAATGTCACTCAATAAGAAGCTCATATTATTGTTAGCATATATTGCTGCTAATGTTATGTTAGTAGCATCTGATGACTGCCCTGGAAATGTTATGCAGGCTGATTTTGATATATCAAAGGTAAGACAATTAATTGAAAAGCTCACTCAAAGATGAGTGTGTAACCACCATTTCTGTGAAGGTAATTTTTAAATGTTAAAATGAAGATATTTTATATTTCCTAACCTACTCAGTAAATAGTTGAACTGCTAAACCCAATTAGAGAGTTTTTTTTTGTCTAACGCGAATGTCACAAAGAATTGTTGGTTACATCTTAATTAATAGATATCTTACATTTTTCTAATAATTTTGTGACAATCCTTGGAAGTTGGAATTAAAGAAGGGGAGAATAAATAGAATTGCAATAGATATTGTAAGTGCAATAACTCCCCCAATTTATTAGGAATTGATCGTAAGATGGCATATGCAAATAAAAAGTATCATTCTGGTTGAATAATGTTCATTATATAAAAAATGTCCATTGCTGTGGTCTCGAGATAGTGTACTACCTTGTCACGCAGCCGGTTCAATTCTCGGTTGGGACAGGCTCCTGGGTGAGGTTTCTTTTGGGGTTTTTCCTCACCTGTAAGACAAATGTCAATAAGCTTAGAGACCAATGGTCCCCGAAAATGATGATCATCATCATCATTCAAAGCAACGGGAAGCTACCACACCTATAATTCCCTGGTAAAGCTGCAAAGCATAGCATGAAAATGCTATGATTGCAGTGAAAGGCCTGCCCTCAGGTAGAACACTATAGACAGATATAAAAAACAACCAACCAACTCAACCTTCCAGTATTTGCAGATTTTTAAAACTGTAAGTCCTGAAATCATATTCCAATTACAAGAAAGCAGAGTGGCAAAGTTGTGCATAATATTTGGCATCACAAACACGGGTAATATAATATTGAACTTTTATAGGAAAAAAATCACTATGAGGTTTAATTTAAGATTAAATTAAAATGCTTCATACCTCACCTCATATCCAGTCTCCTATGTAAATCATGGCAGTTTCATATTTAACACTTTTTTGTCAACTGATGTTATGTCGATCAGAAGAACTACTTCTTCTTCCCTCTGTTGGTGGACCAATAAACCTCCAGTATGAGGTAAGGTATGAAGCATTTTAATTTAATCTTAACGGGTAATATAATGTAAACAGAATACAAGTTTCTGCGTATCAATCCTAGGCTTTATAGTTACATTTTAAGACTTACTTTAAAAATTAAAAGTCTGTCATACATAAGCTGCATAAACTAAGAAAATATCTCAGCAAGTCAAATTTTGAAGTTTATTAGAGAACATTAGAGCAGAAAAGTTACATATTCAGTCGATTATAGAAACAAAGTCTGAACCTTGACAACAGTTTCACAATATTTAACTGTTTCTATAACATCTGTAAGAAACCTGAAATTTCACAGCTGTTAATTGTAAGAATCAGGTCTGATCTGAACCAAGGTTTTATAACTATTGCTATTGGTTTATCAGTTTTTATAGTTCTTATGGAAACAATAAAATATTGTGAAACTGTATCATGGTTCAGACTTAGTTTCTGCAATTGAATCATTGAGTTTCAAAGTCTTTCATTTGATAATTGAATCATAATTTCATGCTGAGAAAAGAAAAATTGTGGCTGCTAGAGCACTGTAAATATTCCTATTAAAATTTCAGGTTACCACCACTCCTAATGGTTCAATTTTC
Organism: Diploptera punctata; assembly: GCA_030220185.1. Classification (NCBI taxonomy): domain Eukaryota; kingdom Metazoa; phylum Arthropoda; class Insecta; order Blattodea; family Blaberidae; genus Diploptera; species Diploptera punctata. The sequence continues at coordinate 25,225 of JASPKZ010010325.1, read as the reverse complement.
TAATTAACAAATATGATCTTACTTTTCTTGCCATGTTTGTTGCAAAAAAAATTATAACTGATAGCCAATAGAAAGTTTTTTTTTTAATTTTGCCTTTCAGGTATTAACTAACTCACTGGCACTATCAAATCTGTAGGTTCATGGCCGTGCAGACATAAGCTCTCTACACATCCCTAATCTGAGCCATTGCTTTCTAATCATTCCTGTATAATCTAATTCCCTCAAAGTATGTTAAAGCCTTTCAGGTATTAACTCCCACATATATATATAGGGAAGTATAATTATATATTTCATTGCCATTTTTTGTACCTAGTAATTAGGTCCAATGTAGATTGGGAGAAAAAAAATATTTTCATGAGTACAATCCCAATAGCTACATTTCCTCAGAAATTACTAAAACACCTACTTAGTGCCAAAATGAACCTGACTGTTGTCTGTCTCTACTCTTTCTTCAGCTTTACAGTCCTTTGAGTTTAGCCTTGGCCTCTCCTTTGTTAGGAGCTTCTAGACAAGCTAATTTAGTTATAATTAATAAAGTGGGCTAGATTTTATGACTCACCTCATAATTGTAGATTTCTTGAAGACTAGTTTCGATACATTTATGTATCATTCTCAATTCCATCTAACTACGTAACAATACGTAGATGCATCAAAACTAGTCTTCAAGAAATCTACAATCATAAGGTTGAGTTGTAAAATCTAACTCTATTAATTAATTAAAATAAACCTCATTGTGTCACTCTCTTTAAATATTAATGAAAATTTAATTATGTTTACTATCCCAACAGATGTCATGAGTGGTATGTGGTCAGCATACCGACCCAAATCTATCTCTACAACCATGTAAATTTCATTCTATTTTAATCAATTTTGTACATGCACTATAAACAACCACAAGAAAATGTATGTTTGTTCATAAAATTTAAAAAAAGAAAACATTGTTTTAGTCTACAGGAACATGGTATGCTATCTACTAACAACCTGAAGTATATTCAACATTCCATCACATGGTGATAGAGTACAAAGGAGAACCTGATTATGAAATATCTTTGACTGCTGATTTTGTAGGGCAAGTATTCATATTCTTTTTTTAGATTTCATTAAGTTAGTCAGTACTTCATTTAACAACCCTCCTTAACAACTAAGGTCAACTTAGTGTCACAATTCAAATCTGAATGTGAAAGGGCCAACAAATTTTGTTTACTTGTAAATACATAAAATGGGACACATGACTTTGGTTCCTTTTTGAAGATACATTAAGAATTTTTATGCCTTGAAAAATCCATGAAAGCCACCACTGTGAGCTCAGGGAAATGTCACTATCTCGAATGAACCAGGCCTGGGTTCAATCTCCACCTATGACAAGTTTTTTTTTTTTTTTTGGGAATTTCCCCTCACTTGTTACACAAATGTTGGGAAACTTTAAGGCATAAACAGTTCCCAAACATTATTAGGCAAACATAATTACCCTTTCATATTCATCTTGTTTACTATGAATTTATGAGTGAATGTTGTGTCTTGTCTTAAATGCTTGTATGTCTCGGATGTGGTTCTAGCACTGAACTAATCACTCATCTAGGAAGGTCCTCCATCTCCTTGTGTGGTCAAAAAAGTGAGTATGTGATCTAGAATTTAAAACTTGAGTTCCTGTATTATTAAGAAACTCCATAATTGATATTGTTGCCATAATACTGTCAGGATTAAGTCTAAGAGATTGAGATAGATGGGTCATATATCTCAAATTGATGATAGTTCAAGTGCTTTCAAATTTTTTATTGGGAAAACCCTTGGGGAAAATACTACTTTCAAAGTGTAAGCATAAGTGGGAGGATAATGTTTTATTTTTCAATTACTTTTATCAAGAAATGACCGATCAACAGCTCATATATCATTTCAAGGTCATAACAAATAAAAATGATAGTGAAAATAAAATTAATAGATTTAATAATAGCATGAAGAAATGCGCACATATATGCATTAGATTTGGTCTCTGCGGTATGCCAGCAACAATTTTTTTTCTTCAAAGACATTGAAAGGTATCTTGCTAACGGTCTATCACAGAGCTTACACACACAGTCCATTGACGGATCATGATAGTAGCTGACCTCTACTTAAACACCTTAGAAAAAGTGAAAGCAAGATTTCTGAAAGTCACAATGGGGATCTCGAAATTTGCAAATGAATTATCACAGGAAACTTTCCTTGTCAAAGATCTATGCACAAAGTTCCTGCTATCAGCTACTGAACAGGAAGCTTCTTTGAAGAAGACAAAAGAAGAGAAAATAAATATCAGATGATTTTTACATAACAGATGCAATGATCAATCGAAACTGGACTGGATCAAAATTAATATATTTAGATTTTGGATGATGTGGAGTAGTATATGAGATTGATGGGAGGTAAGAGATAGGGAAGTAAGGCATTGGATAGACAAGAATGGGCATTTGTCTTAAAGGAAGCAAAGGTCAAACTGAAAGGATTGTAGTGTTAAGAAAGAAGAAGAATATTATTTAGGTTTATTTCCTGTAGGATTAAAGAGCTTCTTAATTTATATTGTTATCCTAATATTGTAATGGTTATTAAGTCTAGGAAACAGAGATGGATAGGTCAAGTAGCTCTAATGGGTGACAGTAAAATTGTTTCCAAACTTTTATTGGAAAATCTTGGAAAAAACACTACAGGAAAGGCATAGTGGTTGGTGGGGGAGATAACATTTAGATGTATCTTAGTAAACTTGATATTGGAGATATGAAATAGATTTAGTTAGCTGAGGATAAGAACCAGTGGCCTTAGTAAATGCGACATTGAACCTACGTATTCCATAAGCCATAGTTATAAATAATAATTATAGGGTGATGGTATAAAATGTAGAGATGAGAAGAAACATTTTTTTTTTTGTCTAATGCCACCAGGTTGTCTTTTATGACATTTCTGGCTTTCTCCCCTGGCATTGGCAGAATTGTAATCCATTCCTTTGGTTGCGGCACCGATGATGTGATGGGTGTTAAATGATAATGAAGTACCAGGAGAGTTCTTAACTTAAATTCCAGACCATGGGCAACCACAGGAATAATTACCTTCAGAGAAAATTTTCTATGATTTGACCACAAGCCCATGAGGCTGGTCAGAAGTAAAAATAAAGAGAACGAAAAAAGTTTCAATAAAAATGTGTCCCAGATACTAACTTATGAGATTTTTTTTTCTGGTTGGGGATCACTGAATACTAAAAACTAATTCTCACAAAAGCAGCAACAATTCAATTTAATTTAATTGACCAATCATGAGATAAGTATGCCATTCAGGTGCAAACAGAAATGACCACTAAAGCTTCAATAAACATTCTTCTTCAAATTAATTGTTCTGGGATCCACCACTTTACAAGCGTCTGGTAGTTAGGTTGGTATCTCACTGACTAAAGTTCTGGCCTTGGTTTGAATATGTTTTTATTATGGCTCTTATTTTTATAAAGTTATTTAACTCATTGCTAAAGATTAATATTTATTTGTTAAAAATAATTAAATTTGGCATAAATAAATTTTAATGTTGAACGAATTTGATTATAAATATTTTTTGAAGAAAAAATAATATTAAATAATCTATTGATTTGGCATTTACTTGATGAAAATCCATATTTAATTAAATGAAAATAATATTACCTGAACCAGGAACTGAACCCAAGACCTCTGGTTTTACACATGCACACTGACTAATGTGCTATCCAAGCTTCCTTGTTCAAACACAATTTTTTTCTCTCTCTTATATAACATTCCAGCCCAAAGCACAGCTTTCTTTCAGCCCTTATAATGTAAATAACTATTATACTTTAATCTATACATAATCATTAGGACAATTGGATGGCATTATGCAACCGGCTATGCACTATTATGTAAGTTTTGAGGAAAATACGTTTAAAGTTTAAGTCAAATCTTCACTCTTTATTGTAGCACCAAACTAACAATACTGGATATTTGCAAGTTATTTTCCTTGTTTGAGAGTTATGCATCAACAATCTAAGAGTGGGAACATTTGACACTTAGCTGCATGATGCAAATTATATTAGCATTTATGAAGATCTGGTTTCATAGCTGTTTGTTGCAAACATAGAATCTTTGATATATTTACATTTTCTTTAATAATAAGGCTTACTTCATGAGCCAGTGCAAACAGATGGCATCAGAACATAATTTTTTTAAAATGAAACTTAGCTGGTGATGCATAACATTGTCTAATTAAGATGGTAAGAATTAGATGCTGGGACATCTCTACAGGGAAGAGAATCAGGTATGTTGTAAAGTCACATTACCAGATGTAAATAAAACTGAAGAGTTGGAAGTATGGTTGGACAGCACTGAACAGGACTTGAAGATACTGTGTATACACGGATGGAGAAGGAAGGCGGAGAATAGACACAAATGAAGACACATTGTAGGGGTGGTCAAGGCCTGCAACAGGCTGTACAACAATGCATGATGTTTAATTTACACATTCCTTATTCAAAATTTGTCTTGGTGTATTAGTTGTTACCATGCTCATCTCCAAGGTATGCAGGTTAAAGCCCAGACAGTGTCAATGGAATTGTTCAGGACACAAAAATAATTAATATCGTTTCCTACAGAAGGGAAGTAAAGTCATGGGTTCTGTGTTGTACAATTATGGCATGTAAAGAATTCTGAACCGGAAATAAGAGGGTTCCAAGCAAAATCTGTCAACTCTTCAGACTCAGATTTGAATTGCAAACTAATGACCTGAGACATTAAGGAGCGTCATTAATAAAATTCTACCTACCTAACTCAAAGTAAAATGTACATATGTTAAATACAAAATGATTCAGTGACTATGTTACAAATGTTTAAGAATGGCAGAGGAGGCAATTATAAAGAGCTTTAATTCAGAAACACATGTCTGGAAAGATCTCATTTGAAAGGTACAAGCATTGATATAACAGTCGATGGTACTTATATTGTGGCGGATGGAGGTCATTTTCAACAGTTCTTGATATGTGTACTAGTATTTTAATTTTATTGTTATGACTTTCAAAAGCATTCAATAAATAACAGTTGTAATAACAAGTGAATGCTTTAGGTTAATATTATCATAAGTAATGCCACGAGTGATTTCCAAATTATCGATAAATTCACGACTCATGAAGTGAGGAGTGAATTTATCTAGAGAATTTGGAAATCAAGAGTGGCATTTGTTAGGACTATTTAACAAATAAAATTAAGCTGTTTACTCACAAATCATTATTTAAATATAGTTATTTAAAAAATATTTATATATTTATGTAAACGGTGATGTTTGAAAACAATTGAGAAACGATTGGTACGCTTCATTTGTTCGTCACTGCAACCAGATCATATTATTTATTGCCAAAGGAATGCAATATTGTAAGAATGCACTCTAGTGGAGAAAAAATTAAACACATCAAACTGTATATTAATTCATTTCTGATGTCCTATGATGCAAATATGACAATTACAATTATATTTTTCTGGGAAAAAATACATTTAAGAAAGTGCAAACAGTGGTTTCTTTTTTTGGTGGTATAATCAATTGCTACAAATGTTTTTATATTAACTCCCGCATGCAGCATGTGTTGACATTCATGCACTATATATACAATCTGGTAGCTGTATTTCTTGGAGAGTCAGTCACTGCAAAATAATGCTATGACCTATTCAGAATGTTGAAAAGGAGATTCTTTCTTTATTATGATAAACTTTAGTTGGTAAATTCTAGGTGAAACACGACTTTGATTGGTTGTAAATAAAAAGTCATTGTAAGTGATTGGTCATGACTCCCATTTGGGGCATGAGTTAAATAGTCATTGTGAATCATCTCCAGGCATGGGTTCCTTATCAAAGTTGTTATAATATTTATTTTTATTATATTTCCATTATCCTTAAAAGTTTGTAACATAGTTACTAAATGACTTTTTTTTTAGAGTTGGAAGCCAAACATTTGCAGGTACTTCAAAACCATCAGACACATCTGGATTATTCAATACTGAAGTCCCTGATATGTGTAAGTTTTCTTTATAGAACATTTTTAAGATGATCATTAATTTACAAATTATTGTCTGAATCTGAGAAGAACTTAGGAAAATAAGTAAAGCCATGGGTCCTACCAATGTCCTAGATTTGTCATGTAGAAGAACCTCAAGTCTAAAGTAAGAAGGCTCAGAGCAAAACTTTTCATGCCCAGCAATGAACTGCATTGCTAGTGACCTAAGTTGTTTAAACTTCAAATAAAATACTCACTACTGGTACCTTTATTGCTGGTTTTTCCTAATCTGAACCCACTACTCATTGTAGCTATCCAAATTCCTCACAGTTCTGGGCATGCACCAGCCCCTACTGGATGAAATTAAACGAGAAAATTTCTGCCCCATAGGGTCTCGAACCTGTGCAAATCCCATAGCTCTGTGAAAAGCATCAGGCTTCACATCCACATGTGTTGATAACAGAGGTGGACAATCATCCAGCCAGTTTAATGGTAACATATGGTCTTATTAAGGTAGAATATGTTTATCACTCACCTCATATTGTATACAATATGAGGTGAGTGATAAACATATTCTACCTTAATGAATATACCTCATAGTGAGAATTCCTAAAATAAGTAATATGGTCTTTATGTCGGGCCCCCAGCCATTATAGTTGGTTTTCTCAACCTAGAGCAACTAAACAAATTTCTCATGATGCTGGGTGTGCATCAGTCCCATACTGGCCGAAATTCAAGGAAAAAATTACTTCCCCCAGGAAACTCAAACCAGTTCAAGTCCTGTAATTCTACACCTAGGATAATACTCTAAACCTTTTGACTACAGCACTTGAACTATTTGTTAATAAAGCAAAAATAAATAATATTTTTCATATTTCTGTATCATAATGTGCAGTATTGAAAAATAATACTTTTATTTTCTATACTTCAGAGTTAAACATATGTTGCAACAATTTTCAATATATAGGGTGCGGCATAAGTCAGTTAACCAATGCACATGTTGCATGGAAAAAAATCAGATTGGTTGAAACTGGCCTTTGAAACTAAGCAGTAGTGTTTGACATTGGGCATGCCATAGCATAGTGGTTAAGGCACTGTGCTACAAGCCAGAAGGTTGAGGGTTCAAGTCCCGGTGGGGTCAGGATTTTTAAACTGACCCAAACCTTCTGGCGGCACTATGGCCCTGGGGTCAACTCAACCCCTAATGGAAATGAGCACAAGATGCTTGTTCTGGTGGTAAAGGCGGCCGTCACGCAGGGCTGACATCAAGTGCCGATTGTCCAGAAAAGTGGGAGCCTTAACCTCCTACTACCCCAAGGGCCTCCTGAGGCCTGTAGTGGGATCACTTTACTTTACTTTTAGTGTTTGAGATTATATTCTGAAGGTCCCATATTCAAACCCCAATTTTAACCAATCTAATTTTTTCCTTGCTACTATGTGCAGTGGTTAACTAACTTATGTCACATCCTGTAACTATTCATATTTTAAAGCATTGAACTACAAATAATCCATATCGAGGGTAAAATAACGAAATTCTACTGATCGGAAATTCTTAATATACACCTCAACAACAGAGCTTTATATATTTAAAGTAATTAATTCCTTTTAATTAAAATTAATGATAAGCTAGACAATATTATTTAAACTTTAAAATTTTTAATAGTATACAACTCATCAGTTACATGCAAAACTTACTATATTCAGTTGTAAATTGTTAATCTTTCAGTAAAAACTGTTAACTGTTATAATATGCTGATGTCAACCAGTTTAAAATTAAAGTTGCATAATCAGAATTTAAAGATTGTTTATTGAGTAAACAATATTCAGTCTATTCATGACACTACAGACAAAGAAAGGCAACATTTATTTCTTAATTTATATTAAAAGATAGTAAAATGAACAGTTGGTTCAGTCTGATTAAACTTTTACAATAAATGAAATTATCCTTTTTGTCATTTTAAGTCCATATTTAATTACAAATTCAGGTAAAAAAATACATTTACATATTCCATACATTTTTAGTATATACAAAATCAGTTCCCTGATTTATGATTTTTAATGAAATTTCTGTTCCAGCTGTATTCAATGGAATTTATGCAGTAGTTGCTACAGACTATGACTGTTTTGCTATTCAACGTGGTTGCCAGAGGGAGGTGACATTTCAGGTAACTTTCCTGACACTTTACTCAAGTATAAAATGTTTACATTTAAAAAAGATTTCACCATATTCAAGATGGTCACTCTATATTGTACTTACTAGCCAATTTACTGTAATAAAGGAATACATTAAAATCTAAAAGCATAACCCATATTACTCTTAAACTTAAAAACTTACCAAAATAATTCACCTTAAACTTATATTAAATTTCTCCCTTTATGAAGAATATCGTCCGCGGTGGACTAGTGGTTATGCTCCTTGCCTCTGGTCCCGAGGGTTGCGGGTTCAAACCCGGTCAGGGTCGATGGATTTTTTTAGGATGGAAAAATCCAAGGAGCAGGTCCTTCGGGAGGGACTTTGAGCCATGGATCCCGAGTCTGAAGATTTCCAGGCTCGTAAAAGATCCTTAAGCCTCAATGAAAAGGCCTCTAAGCAAAATTTACTGAATTTTCCATCCTAGTACTACCTTGGTTTCCTAGATGTCAGTATGAGGCAGATTGCTGACCATGAGCCACTCCAATAACATCTATACAAAAACAGGTGTAACTAAATTAGTATGGTTCAAATTCTTCCTTGTAGGGGGAGAGCGCCTAAATCTCTCTTGAGGGAAAACAAGGGCATACCAGAATGAAGAATAGTTACTAAGAAATTGGGACTGGAAGTAAATATCAATAAAACTAAAAGTTTGGTCACACATAGAAATACATTATATAATGGAAATGGACAGCTAATGACAAATGAGGGAAATTTTGAGGAAGTGGCTGAATTCAAATACCAAGGAACAATAATCACAAATAGGAATGAGAAGCACAAAAAAATAAATATAGGCTCAATTCTGGAAATGTGTGCTATTATGTATTACAGAGACTCTTGACATCCCAACTCCTTTCAAAAAATGTTAAACTGAAAATCTATAAAACTATTATTCTACCAGTTATAATATATGGATGCGGAACATGGGCTCTTACTTTAAGAGAGGAAAGGAGATTATGAGTATTTGAGAACAAAGTTCTTAGGAAAATGTTTGGACCAAAGAGAGATGAACAGACAGGTGAATGGAGAAGACTTAACAACAGTGAACTACATGATCTCTATATAAGCCAGATATAATAAGAACAGTTAAGTCTCAGACTGCAATGGGCAGCACATGTGGCATGAATAGGGAATGGAAGATGTGCATGGAAGCTTCTTGTAGGAAAACCAGAGGGAAAATGCCCAATTGGTAAACCAAGAATGAGGTGGGAGAATAACATTAACAATGATTTGAGGGAAGTAGATTATACAGGGAATGATTGGAAAACTTTAGCTCAGGGTAAGGATGTATGGAGAGCTTATGTCCACATGCCATGAACCTACAGGTTCGATAGTGCCAGTGTAGCATAATTATATATTACTGTGAATTGCAACATGTATGGGAAAAAATATAGTGAATTGAGTATATAGCAAAAACATGAATAGGCTAAACATGTAAAATGCAAAAATCAGAAATTTACCAGATAAAATGTGCAGATTATGAAAAGATATACATGGGTAAAACAAAAAACAATTTGAACATTAGAATGAAAGAACGCCTTAGAAATGTGAATGTAGGTAAATCTGCTGTAACTGCTCATATTTGGTCAAAAATATCATAGAATGAAAGTGAATGCAAAATTATTAAAACAGTTACAAAAATCCAAAGAACTGACAGTTTGGGAGAAGATTTACATCCACAAGAACAAAGAAAAAATCATGAATTTTGAAATTCCCAGGGAAAAGGATCTGATTTTGAAGTTCATAGGTCTACCTAAAGAAGGAAGAGGAACCAACATCCAGGATCACCAACCGACAATTCAACAGTCATACTAAAACATGTTCTCAAAAATTCTAATAAAATATGACTCAATTAAATTTATCTTAACTTACTATAATATTTCTGTGAATTTTTACAGATTTAATATGGATTCAGTTCCGGGATGCTCAACCTTCTGAAGATTGCGTAAATAGTGCAAAAGATGCAATGACAGCAGCTCAACTTGACTTCAGTGCATTGCAACTGGATGAAGAATAAATTTCAACTTCCATAAACTTTTTACAATATATGCCTACAGTGCTTTTAGCTGAATGTTAAAAAAAATAAGAAAATGTAAAAAATAAAAAAAAATATGAAAAAATCCTTGTAATGAAACTGACCAGTTATTAATTTACATTAGTGCCCTCAATTGTTGAATACAGTAAACTGTGATGACTTTAGCCAATGACTAAAAAGAGTTTATTTGTTCTTATTTTAGGTTTACATACATATATCCATCCATGCATAGTAAAGGTTTTTATCGGGGTTTTTCCTCACCTGTAAGACAAATGTCAGCATAAAAATGTTATGATTGCAGTGAAAGACCTGTGTTTGGGCAGAATTACTATGGATGGATGGATCCTTCACTGCAATCATAGCATTTTCATGCTATGCTTGCAGCTTTACTAGGGAATTGTAGGTGTGGTAGCTTCCCGTTGCTTTCCACACCGGTGAAGGATGATGTTGATGATGATAATGATAAGGATGATGATGGTGATGATGGCCATATAATTTCTGGGACCGTTTGGGCCTTAAAGTTTTCCTGACATTTGTCTTACAGGTGAGGAAAAACCCTGATAAAAACCTCAGCCAGAAAAACTGCCCTGACCGGGGATCGAACCCGGGTCCGCTGCGTGACAAGGCAGCACACTACCTCGAGAACACAGCAGTGGACTACAATATATATATAAAGTTTTTATTAACTTGGAAAAGGGAGAAAATAAAATGTATCCATATAATAAACAAGAAAAAATAAAACTAGTAAACAAGGATAAAGCGTATGGTTCAAATATTATAAAAATATGTACCCTTTACCCAAAAAAATAATGGTTAAGTACTAGTGAAAATACAAAGTTTCCACACACTGTTCACAAAGTAACATTCTTCCCTCAGCCAGCAAGCATGTGATTGCTGTGACTACAAGACATGAACACAAACACAGCTATTGTCATTATGTTCTTTCCATAGCTGAAAACATAGCATCACGGTAAGAGAAATAAGTAACCAGGATGTCTCATGTTCAATCCTAGATGCTATAATCTTTTTTTTTCGATGTTTTTTTTATTTACATGATTATCTATAAAAAATAATAATAGTACAAATTTTGACCAAAAAAATACAGTACTTGTAAGCTGAATTTAACTAATTAAACAACACAATAAAAAAAAGGCCTATAAATGATATAACAGTCAATTTGCTTAGTTGTTCAAAACCTGATCAAATTTAAGTCTAATTACCATGTAAACATGCTAGGAAAACATTTGATGCCACTACATATACAGAATTTCAAGACAAGTGCATAGTGATTCATGCACAATAGCTCTGAGCCATAGCAATCTGTCTACAAAACCTAACACCATGGGTTCAAATCCATTTCATCTCGAATCTGACTGTTGTACTAACAATTGGATGCTTTGTATATTCTTTCCTCTAATTAAATCCTTTCCCCTGGGAACTTCAAAATTCATTACTTTTCTTTATTTTTCTGAATGAAGATATTAGTTACAATAATTAAAATGTCTCTTAATAAATTACAATACAGTATAACTCCTATAAATGTTTACAAGTTACGAGGGTGAATCAAATATAAACCGGAATTATTGTTTACAATTTTATTGAATTAACAAAAAAATACAAAACCAGCACCTCATTCTTCTACGTAGTCTCCTGCATTTCCAACACACTTTTGCCTTCGAGTTGGCAACTTTTTGATGTCATCCTTGAAGAAATAGGGATGACATGTAGTCATCCAATTGCGCACGAACTCCTCTACCGCTGCATTGTCACCAAACCGCCTTCCTCACATGTCTTCTTTCAGTGGCCCAAACAAATGGTAGTCACAGGGTGACAAATCTGGCTGTAAGAAGGATGTTCCAGAGGTGTCCAAAGCATTTTCATCAGTTTTTCGTCATTTTTTTTATTCCTGGCCGAGGAACCCACCTGGCAGAGAATTTTCAGAATTTGAGTTCATCACTGGTGATGGCTTGAACACTTCCGAAGCTTATTCCAACGTGTGAAGCAATTTCAGAAATTGTTATGCGCCGATACTCCTCAATAGGGTCCCGAACAGCACGAATGTTGTCTGCAGTGATGCTTGTTCGTTGCCGTCTTTGGTGGGGCTCATTTTCCACTGTTTCCCGGCCCGCTAAATTTTTTTTTGCGCCAATCATACACCTGCATCGTCGAAAGGGTTGCTTCCCTGAACTGCGCATGGAGCCTTCTCAAAATTTCAGAAGGTTTAGTGCTTTCTTTCACCAAAAACTTACTAATAATGCGTTGCACAAGAGACATGTGTAACTCTTGCTCGCTCATGGCATACTGAAGCAAGAGGCCGCTCTTTGGAGTGCGACACATCAAGATCCCTACTCCAGACACCCCCACCAACTTCTCCTCCAAACCGCAACTTTTGCAGTTTGCTACCATATCCTCCAGATACAAATTCCGGTTTATATTTGATCCAACCTCGTATATATACATTTGAGATTGTTCATGGTTTTAATATGATGGATCAGAAATTAATGCTAAAAATTATGTTATCTTTGAAACAAAAAATGTTTTCTGTAAGTAGATTCTTCCAATGTCTTAGAAAGCATTAAAAATTTTATAGAGTACAGTATTCAGAAAAACAAAACTGATTATGTATAAAGTTCTGTTTTGTTTTATGCATCTCAACTTGGCTGCTGTTAAATTAGATGAAACACTATTATATTCTATATTTGAAAGATACAATTCTTAAACAAAATTTTGTCTATATTAAATTAATTATATTAAATTAATGTTGGGAAGTAAACATTATGAGGTATAATCATTAAAATTCATCGGAGAACATATTGTTTAAACAACTCACCTCATAGGATTCATGCTTCCATGATATCGCGATTTCAAACATAGTCATGTTCATCTTCAGCCCTAACTCCGAGTGACGAAATTCTTCGGCCGTCAACTATTCTATTGTCGCCATCTTCAGTGCTGCCATCTATGGTTGAATTTATGAACTTCGAAATCAATGTAATTTCGTTAGGGATATCAAAATTCATTGATCTATTTTTGTTTTTCTGAATGTATATTTTTCCCAAACTGTCAATTCCAAAGGTTTTTCTACTTGTTTTAAAAGTTTAGCTTCTCTTCCAATTTTATGATGTTCTAATAAAACTATGTGCAGCAATTGCAGATTTTTCAATTTCACAATTTTTAATATTTCTGAAATGTTCTTTTGTCCGAATTCCCAAATTCCTTTTTGTTTTTCCTATATAAACTTTATTGCAATCTTCACAATTTATTTGATAAATTCCAGATTTCTTACTGTCTGGAACATTGACTTTTTTATTGGTACTTAGAAGATTGCCCAGACTAAATTTATTTATTGGTGCCAAAGAAATGTTGTATTTGTCAAAATTTTTTTGAAATTTTCTATGCATTTCAGTATGTTCCAGACAGTAAGAAATCTGGAATTTATCAAATAAATTGTGAAGATTGCAATAAAGTTTATATAGGAAAAACAAAAAGGAATTTGGAAATTCGGACAAAAGAACATTTCAGAAATATTAAAAATTGTGAAATTGAAAAATCTGCAATTGCTGCACATAGTTTATTAGAACATCATAAAATTGGAAGAGAAGCTAAACTTTTAAAACAAGTAGAAAAACCTTTGGAATTGACAGTTTGGGAAAAAATATACATTCAGAAAAAACAAAAATAGATCAATGAATTTTGATATCCCTAACGAAATTACATTGATTTCGAAGTTCATAAATTCAACCATAGATGGCAGCACTGAAGATGGCGACAATAGAATAGTTGACGGCCGAAGAATTTCGTCACTCGGAGTTAGGGCTGAAGATGAACATGACTATGTTTGAAATCGCGATATCATGGAAGCATGAATCCTATGAGGTGAGTTGTTTAAACAATATGTTCTCCGATGAATTTTAAAATTTTGTCTCTTTTAAGGAAAATGGAATATGGACAATGCATTATAACTGTGAATTGTACAAATAAAACAATGAAATATAAAAACTAACTAAACTAACTCACTGGCACTATCAAACCCATAGGATCATGGCAGCATGGACATAAGCTCTCCATACATCCCTATCCTGATATGTTTTTCGATCATCACCTATATAATCTATTTCCCTCCAATCATCATTAATGTTATTTTCCCACCTCATTCTTGGTCTATCAACTGGGCATTTTCTCTCTGGTTTTTCTACATGAAGCTTCCATGCACCTCTTTCATTCCCCATTCGGGCCATGTGTCCTGCCAATCACAGTCTACGAGACTTAACTGTTCTTATTATATCTGGCTTCCTATAAAGACCAAGTACCTCACTGTTATGGAAGTCTCCTCCATTCATATCTCTTTGGTCCAAAATTTTTCCCAAGAATTTTATTCTCAAAAACAATGAAACAGTGTTAAATTTATGATAATTAAAAGATTGGAATGGGTTGGGTATTTAGTGATATTATGATTATAAAGGAAGTTTTGAATCAAAGCCAGAAGGAACAAGATGTGTCTGAATGACATCAGAATATTGTGTTGGGAGTTAAGAACTAGAGAAAACTTACTTAGACTTCTGAAGAAGGCATATGCTAGAGGATTTTAAATTCTGAATCACATACAAAATTTTGACCACAAAAGAACATAGAGAACCTCCCAAAATGAGTGAACAGCTCAATGTCAGGACCACCTCCAAGACAACATGAACATTTAGAACAAGACACAACAATCACTCATACATTCATATTAAACAAGGTGATTATTATATGGAAGATTTTGATGGCCAGGTGGTGTTTGGGGATTATATGGGCCTTAAAGTTTTCTGACATTTGTCTTACTCCATAGCACGACAGGCTTAGAAGACTCTTAGCCTACCAGCCGGCTACTAGCCTCACATCACATGTTATTTACAGAGATGGATAATCAAATAGCCAGAACAGGGGTGACACGTGGTCAGCATGTCGGGTCCCTTAGCCATTATACCTGGTTTCTCAACCTGGAGCCACTACTGATTGTAACTACCCAAATTTCTCATGATGCTGGGCAGACACCACTCCCATACTGGCTGAAATTTCATGAGAAAACTTCTTCCCCAATGGAGATTCAAACCAGCACAAGTCATGTAGCTCCGCATCAAAGCACCATGACTTAAATCACTCGACTATAGTGCAGGACAACATTTGTCTTACAGATGAGGAAACTGTGAAAAAACTTCATATACGAAACTTGTCTCGACTGAGGATCAAACCAGGACCCTCTGCATCTGAGCGAAAGACATTACCCTAGACCCAGAAAGTTTTTATGTTGGCATAATTGGAGTGGTGGTGTTGTTGAGATAGCTGATAATCAAAATTATTTTAATGTTATAATTAAATTTTAATACTCACAATCATGGAAAAGTTATTAATTTTTCTTTACAAATTAATAACCAAAATGAATGTCACTGTGCAACAAAAAGTTTAATATTGTTATTGTCTTGCTGAATTCAATGACAGTACAGGGACAATTTAGAAACACTGGCCTCAGAAAGACACAATAATGGCTTAGTACAAAAAACATCTTGGGACTAAATGCCATGTTAGCTTAGATGGTAACATATCTGCTCCTGACAAATAGGTTCAGGTTCAATACCCTGCGAGATCGAGTATTTTAATTCTAAAATTTTCAATCTTAGGCTAAGATTATACATCAAATTCCTTGATTAAATTCTAAACCCCTCCACAATACATATGTTGATAAGGCATGCAGTACTGTTGATAGTAAAGACTGTCAAACTCGGTCTTACTCCCGCTTGCTCTCTTACGTGAAAATGGCTGAAAGGGAGTATTGGCCACTAGAGTCTCATTTACTGGTAACAAGAGCTTGATAATTCCCGCAAAGAAAAAAAAATCATACAGTGTTTGTGCCACACAATAAATGTTTACTGCATGTACAAAGCTATACTTTTCCAATAGCCAAAGGAATTCTTACTTTTATGAACAAACATTTATTATTATTATTATTATTATTATTGAAATATAAATCTACGAAGCATTTTAAGAGTCATTCCATATTAAATCGACAAAATATATATATATATATATAAATTGAACTTGCATCTTCAAAAGTTTACAACTTTTTATAGTGAAACATTATGGTACACTAAACATCTATACTGAATTTCAGATCTCACATTGATATACTGTAATTAAAGAATAATAGATCTGTCAATTTATCATATTTTTTTAAAATAAATCTTTTTGTTTGAAATTAATTTCTCAAACTGTAACTACTCCCTGAATTTGAAAAGATAGTCATCATATTATATATATATATATATATATATATATATATATAATTTTATGCATTATTGCTTGAAAATTATTATGCTCATATTTACATATTTTTAAATGGCATAAATTCAATCAATGTACAATTGACCATTTTATATAAATAAATTCCTTACTGACCAACTATTATCTGATAAATTAAACTACTAGACTCTTCACACTGCATAATATGCAAGAACACAAATACGATAATTAACAAGGATCACTTAACGCTCTGCCCTGTTCTTCAGAAAATAGTTGGAACATCATTCCAAATTGCTGAATATTATTGGGAAGCCCACAAGCAAATGATGACAAATCAAGAGGTTCAGAACATTTGAATACTATTACTTACTTACTTACTTACTTACTCACTGGCACTATCGAACCCGTAGGTTCATAAGCTCATGGGTTCCCTGAGGTAGTCCCCGCCCGGAGATCCGAATGGGGGACTATTTGACCTCCGGAAAATTTTACCCCAGTTGAACCCATGTCCGCATTTCTTGACGGTTGTATTTTTACGGTGAAAGATCGTCACTCTTTCGCCCAAGGTACTTTTTTCGTCTGGCTTATCACCTTCGACCAGTCCGGCATGGGTAACCCTATCGGCAGCAATGCTACCGCCGGCATAGCTCTCAGGATCATTTAAGCACGCAAGCCACTCCACCACGACAAGGTAAAGATACCATGGAGGGATACAAAAATTACATACATATTACAATTTTAAGATATTATTAAAATACAGACTAAACAAAATACAATGATGATGTGATCTAATACTAGCTAATACTAACAAAAACATGGAATATAATAAAAATAAAATGATATAAAATAAAGTAAGTAGCTTCCTAGATGATTATTAATGGAATGCTCTATATAGTTGTTATGCAGTTAATGTTTTCATTGTGTCTGGTGGATAGGAAAAGAAATGAAGATATAAGGAAGGAACTAAATATTTTCAAACTTACAGACTGAATAATTAAATATAGGAACGACTGGAAAGAACATATTGATAGATTGCCAGAACGAAGATTTACAAAATTATAAACCGTACGGAGGGAGAAATGTTGGACGCCCACACAGAAGATGGTCTGAACAATTGTAACAATTCTAGGTTTCATGAAACCGGAACGAGCCAACAGGCTTAATCCCTGGATGATGATGATGAACTACTACTATTTTTATTTATTGGTAGATGAAAGGAAACCATAATTTATAATTTTCTTAAAAATTTCACATGGAAATAAATTTATGTAAATTCTAAACACACATTTAGTGCTATCAGAGTATATTTTTATTTACAGTTCTAAGTACATGTTTTTTTTTTTTTTTCCCACATGTAATATACAGACTTATATTCAAAGTGTAAGGCTTGTATAATGTAGGTTCCATCAGATAATTTATTTAATACATTCTCTTTAGCTTTCATAGTCATTGTATACATTATTTTGCTTATGAAGACTATTCATTACTCAAGGGAAATCTGATCAAATGAGACTTCCAGTCACTCTTGCTTCCATTTTACTCCGTGCATGAATTTGACAACCCCGTCCCGCTGCTCTGAATACAACAAATGCCACCATAGAAGCAACAAGACTGGGAAGCTTGGGGAACAAGAGAGAGTGAATGTAAACTTGACCGGCTCTAGCTGATAGTGATTTGTCCATCAGATGAATATGTTAAGTCTAGTGCTTTCCAAAATGAGTAATTAGGCCTACTGTACATTATGGTATCAGGTTTCACTTTCTCCCTTCTCTTCATCATCATCCTTCACACAATATATTATACTATTCATAAACATTTAAACATACACTCATCATACACTTCTCTGTATTCAAAACACAATTATGGGGAAGTGATGTGTTATATGAAAATAGACTACATTAACACCATTAATCTGCCTAGTGCATAACTCGAAGCATGAAAATTGCAGTGAGTATCATTAGAACACACATTTTTATAGACTAATATTATAAACCTCTCTGTACATAATTAGTGGATAGATAGATGGTATTCAGCAATGCTCTTTAACTTATGTCATAAGTATCGCAATTCACATAAAAATTTGACAAATTTTGTTCAAAGCCTCTTATTTCAGAATTAATATACTTTTACTTGATCTAAATATATGATACTCATGGGTTTACTACCTTCTGAAGGTTCCACAGTCAGGATTTATTAACTAAGTAACTCATTGGCATATGATTAATATTATTCTTCCGCCTCATTCTTAGTCTACCTACACAGTCTACAATAAGTTTCTGGTTTTCATACAATAAGTTTCCATGCTCCTCTTTCAATCCCCATCATGTCACATGTTCTCCCCATTGCAGTATATTAAACTTAACTGTATTTATTACAATGCAGTTCCCATAAAGATCATGTAATTCATTGTTATGTAATTGTTTCTATTCAACCAATCTCTTCACCTCACTTTGGTTCAAAAATGTTTCCTAAGCTCTTTATCTCAAATACTCGTAATTTTCTCCTCTCTTAAAGTTGGAGACCATGTTTCACTTTCATATAATTGGAAGAATAACCATTTTATATATTTTTAGTTCCTCTAAAAATGTATCAATCTGGCTGGGTTTGAACATGCAAACTTTGAAACTAGGGGTGAGCATGGTAACAATTAGATCACCAAGACTGGGTCTTTGCTCCAGAACTCATGATAAGTTATCTTTTCTTATACTTGTTATCAAATACTTATATTAGTCAATGTGTCACATCTAAAAGTCACTTGAAATCAATAATTGCAGCTACTACATGTTATCAAACAAAACAGGATAAATGTCATAAAATTAGAACTCTGATGTTTATCATAAGTAGCAT
This sequence comes from Diploptera punctata, assembly GCA_030220185.1. Taxonomy (NCBI): domain Eukaryota; kingdom Metazoa; phylum Arthropoda; class Insecta; order Blattodea; family Blaberidae; genus Diploptera; species Diploptera punctata. Next base: position 5,873 of record JASPKZ010010325.1, on the reverse strand, counting down.
GACTTACAAGTGATTTCCAATTTATCTAGATAATTTGGAAATCAAGAGTGGCATTTGTTAGGACTATTTAATGAATAAAATTAAGCTGTTTACTCACAAATTATTATTTAAATTTAGTTATTTTAAAATATTTATATATTTAATGTAAACGGCGATGTTTGAAAACAAATGAGAAATATTATGTTTAATTTGTTCATCACTGCAACCAGAACATTTTTATTGCCAAGTAGAATTGCAATATTGTAAGAATGCACCCTAGTGGAGAAAAAATGAAACACATCATTACAGGTTATTAATTAATTTCTGATGTCCTATGATGTAAATATGTCAATTATATTTTTCTGTAATCAATTCCTGGGAAATAATACATTTAAGAAAGTGCAAACAGTGGTTTCTTTTTTTGTGATATAATTAATTGCTACGAATGTTTTTCCATTATATCTCGCATGCAGAATCTGGTTACATTCATGCACTATATATACAATCTGGGAGTCACTTCGTAAAATGAAAGTGATAAAACTGAGGTGAAAAAAGACTGTAATTGGTTGTAAATCAAAATTCATTGAAACGTGATTGGTCATTGACTGCCATGTGGGGCATGAGTTGAATAGTCAATATAAAAAATTACTCAATAAATAAAAAACAACAACACTTCTTGAAATGAATAGCATTTATATAAAAATATATGTTTTTGTTCAAATTATTTGAAATTAAAAATTTTGAAACTAAAATGTTAGCATAAATATTAGGTATCTCAGCATAACGTATTCTGTTATTTTTCTTCAACACAAAATGGACACTGCTGCTTCAGATACTACTATCTCCACCACCATTACTACTGTAATTTGTGTTATAATTATAATTCCACTTTTTATTAACGTTCATCATATCCTCTTATGTGTCCTCCTTTCGGAAGGTCGATTTATTAATGTTACTATTTTAAATTTACTACAATGATTATATTTATTGTGAATGAGCCCATGTAGGACTATGTAAAATACGTAGAATTTTTTTGTATTTTTTTTAGCTCATAGTTCTCTAATTCTCCTCTGTCCATGTTATGCCCTTTTTTTCTTTGGTTTGCCTTGATGAACTTGTCATTTATGAACCTTTATTCTAAACATTTATTTGTTTTTAGGATATCTCCTCCCAATTTTAAATCATTTTTAGGTCACCAATCCATATTATTATTGGGGCATGCCACAGTATAGTTGGCTAAGTAAATATGCCAAAAGCTGAAATGTTGTCAACTTGAGTACCAATAGAGTCAGGATACTTATACTGGCCTAAAACTTCTGATGGCACCATCAACCTGGAGTTGACTCAGCACCTAATGGAAATGAACCCAGACATTTGTTTTGGAGCCGTAATGCATAGCTGACAATCCGACTGACATCTCATGCCAATTGTTTAGAAAGCTCAGAGTTTTAATCATGTATCGCCCAAAATGGTCTCCTGTAATATTGGTTTGTGTCATTTTTCTCTTTTTCTCAATAGACCATAGTTTAAAAATACTTGTACTGATAAATTAAATGTGTCATACCTATCCTCAGAATTTATCTTAAATTAAACCACATAGTGATTTATTCCTATAAAAGTTTAATACTTGTACTGGTTGATTTGTTTTCTTATTTATCTAATTTATTGTTGCTAACATATAAGTAAGTCATAAGAATGTACTTGAAAGATATGTAATCTATAAGAACTTTTTGATGGACTTTCAGCCATTTAAACCAAAGTAAATTAAAACAAAAAGCGGGAAAATTATTATCTTAAAGTAGCTTGCACCAATGTTTATCATCAGCACACTTATTATCTATTGTATTAAAGTGGAATCACAACTCAAGTATATGATAATTAAACATAAAACAATCTCTGATAATGTATTTTCTATAACAGTTATTAAAACTGATACCCATATTTAACAATAAAAATCAATATAAATATCAGATAGACAAACTAAAATTTTAGTATTACTGATTACTTCAAAATACAATTAATTTAAGTAAGTATTCACTGAACATACAGATGGGTGGGAAAAACTACATAACAAATGAGATACATGGTCTTTATCGAAAACTAGATGTAATAAGAACAGTTAAGTCTCTTAGACTACATTGTGCAGAACATGTGGCATAAATGCAGAATGAAAGAGTGGTATGGAAACTTGTAGGAAAACCAAAGGGAAAGCACCCAATAAGTAGACAAAAAATGAGATGGGAGAATAACATTAACCATGATTTGAGGAGGTGAATTATACAGGGAATGATTGGAAACCATTAGCCTAGGTTAATGATGTATATAGAGTTTATGTCTGAACATACAAAAACCTCCAGGTTCAATAATGCAAGTGAGATAGTTAAGTATTCACTAATTTTTTTAAGTATTTACAAAGTTCACAACAATAATAGTAATAACAACAACAACAACAACAACAATAATAATAATAATAATAATAATAATAATAATAATAATAATAATAATAATAATAATAATAATAATAATAATAATAATAGCAGCAGCAATGGCTATTTCATTTACATATTAGGCATTGAATATTGACCAATCGAATTTACAGCTCATGCCAGTTTGAACCAAACATTTTGACTATTATTGAAATGTCAAAATAAAATTGTCAGACCCGATGAGCAATTGTTTGGAAATTGCCAAACCTGACTTGCACGTTTCTGATGTAAGCTACAGAACACAGAAGGCCATTCTATCTAAACATTGTTACACAATAAATTCAATTAAGTAATGATATATAAAATATGTTAATTATTTCCATTTTATTATATGCTTTATTAAACATTTCAAACTAAATAGTCTTTTAGTTCCATTCACCAAACAGGCTTTTAAAATATCAGATGAGTTTTCATATCTGGACAATTCTTTCCAATTGCTACACTCCAGTTGTGAATTTATTAACAAGCCAAAAACTCTTGTTTACTCTCTCTGATAACAATGATAATAATAATGCTAACTGATAATATTAATGATATTTACTGTCATATTTTATGTCATCTATTTACTATGTTTTATTTCTCTCTCTGCCAATAGGATTTTTCTTTGCAAATCTAACAAGATGCTGATTATTTGCTTGATATGTCTTATGGTCAATATTATGATAGCAGCAGCTGAAGATTGCCCTGGTACTATAACTCAGGCTGATTTTGATGCAGATCAGGTAATTTAATTTTTTTTTCCCCTTCTTTTACCCAGGATTTTTTTTGTCCACTCTGTATCAAAGGAATTTATCAACATGTTTCTATTTACTTCCATACTCTTCCCTCTGGCCAATAAAAGAATGTTTATGGTAGGCAGACAGAGAGCATTTGTTTTACATAATTTAGTTAATTTCTTTATAATTTTTAACATTCTACTGTACTTATTTTTTCCCCACAATTACTTTTGAAACAGGAATTTATTCAATAATATTTTTGGCAGAATCGGGCCTACAAGAAAATATTTCTAACTTTAATACATGTTCAGATCAAAATGAAATTTGTAAAGAAATCAAATTTAGAAAATGGAAATGGGTTGGTCATGTGTTAAAGAGAGAGAATGATAACATCACAAAAATGGCATTTGATTGGAACCCCCAAGGATTGAGAAAGTGAAGAGGAAGACCTAGGGCAACATCAGGGTGAAGTTGAACAGGCAGAGATGAGTTGGAATGAAATTAAGACATTGGCAAACAACAAAGTGTGTTGGCGAGCTTTTTCAAGGCCCTACGCTTCCCAGTGGAATGACCAGGACTTCAACTACTACTACTACAACTACTCTTAATAAATGTTCGGGAATATTAAATAGATTATTGACATGTGGCACGAATGGGGAATGAAAGACGTGCATGGAAGCTTCTTGTAGGAAAACCAGAGGGAAAACGCCCAGTTGGTAGACCAAGAATGAGATGGGAGAATAACATTAACTATGATTTGAGGAAAGTAGATTATACAGGGGATGATTGGAAAACATTGGCTCAGGATAGGGAAGTATGGAGAGCTTATGTCCATGCGGCCATGAACCTATGGGTTCGATAGTGCCAGTGAGTTAGTTAATGAAACCTCTCTGGTACAAAGCACACAAGAACTTGTCTATACAAATACTTCACAAAATCTGAAAGTGAAGACAATAAATGAAGGGTACAGAAAAAGAATGAGCAGAATCACATAAAGCAAAATGTGCAGCAGAAGCTTTTAAAGTTTGAACACTAACTTCCACAATAAAGCATATTTTAATTAAAGGTTGACAGGACCCTAATCAATTTTTCTCTGTGTTCATACAAATAAATATACAATATATGTCTTTTTTTTTTTTGTCTAATGCCATCAGGTTGTCTTTTATGACATTTCTGGCTTTCTCCCCTAGCATTGGCAAAATTGTAATCCATTTCTTAGGTTGGGGCACCTGGAAGGCAGAGTTACATTACCCCGATGGTATGATAGGTGATAAATGATAATGAAGCGCCAGGAGAGTTCTTAACCTAAATTCCAGACCATGGATAACCACAGGAATAATTCCCTTTAAGGAAAAGTTCCTACGGTTTGACCAGGAATCGAACTTCGGACCTCATGAACAGTAGTCAGGAATGCTGACCACTAGCCCATGAGGCTGGTCGTAAACTATTACATATTCATTATTTTACTTTCATGGTACACACAAAATACTGTTGTAGTCACTCATTTGGTCCTCTAAAGATTCATTGGATTGTTCTTTCTCATTTGCATGATTTTGGACAGGAACTTCTTGTGATAAACTATTGAGCATCTCTGCAATTTTTTTGTGAAACTGGAGTTTCTTATAGTTCTCTTTTAATCAATATTATGGATCCTGTTAATTTTAAGAGTATGATTAATTTATTTACTTTTCACTATAAAGCAACATTTTAGTAAAGATAATTTCATTTTGAAATTTTTATAACTGTGTTTTTTTTCTGTATCCTTCAAATGGGAACACAAAAAAAAATTAAGATGTTCCACAGGAACTCAAGCTGAACCAAAATAGAACAATGTTTAAAACTACCAAACAGTCTACAACATGGCAATCAAAATCCATAATTAGGATACCTAGGGCAATACTAAATTATGAATAAGGGTGCTAGATGTCTCCTGAAAAGATTGAATGAGAATCTTTTTATAAACCATAACAATTCTTTAAGAACTGCTAAATTTTAAGATGATGAATTACTTAGTTTTCAGGCACTTGGTATGCACTCTATCAACCTCCTGAAATGTATTCAGCATTTCATCATGTGATGATAGATTTTGGAGGTTCACCAGATTATGAAGCAACTTTGAACTTCGTGTCAGCACAGTAAGTACTTTTAACCTAGCATCTTAAAACCAAAATAAGTGTAACAACCAAAAAATCTTCTTGAATTAGATGTTGGTTTCAAAATATTTATTCCATTTTCTCCTTGGCTTGCCTCTTGATCTTTTCCCTCCCAGTTTGTACTCAAAAGCAAACCTGACCATTTATCTGGATCCATCTTTCCATGTGTTCTCTCATCTCTTTCCATAATTTGTTATATCTTCAACTATATATCTAATTCTAAATTTACTCCTGATGACCCTGTTTTCTCATATCATCAGATGTGTGGGTTATTTCAAAATATCGCATCCTCCAGACACACCTCCTCTTCCTAGATGTTTCATATAACCCTCCTTTTCTACATCCATTTTAACTTTATCTAGCCTTCCATTTGCATTCCCATAACTGTCCCTAGCATTCTTTCTTCTTCCATTCTTTTGAGAGTCAAAACCATTTTAAAACCCTATTTTATGTTTTATCCAGTCAAAGAAAGATCTCTGAACTCTCATTTCTGTAACTTCAATTTTCTTTTTGTTATCTTTTGATCCCCGCGTCCAAGT